>JAJONZ010004399.1:0-32055 GCA_029582445.1 Solanum paucissectum
TCGTGATTGGCACCCACACTAACTCTCTGGTGGGAGAACCAGTACTACAACTCAAACCAATCAACTAAACTAAAACTAAGGTATTTAAGTATACGAAAGAAAGAAAAATACTAAGGAAAGAAATAGAGTTCCCATAAACTCTAACAAAAGTCTACAATAATAAACTAACATTGCAGAAGTAATGCCTAGAACCTAAAAGTCAATGTATCAAAACATCTAACAATGAACCAAGTCTAAATAAGAAGGGATACAACCCCAACTAATGCACTAATAACTAATAGAATTGTCTAAGTCCGGAATGTGGACATAGATGAAAGGAGAACTCATGGAAGCTCGGAAGAATTGTCTCACCCTTGAATTCGAATGACAATCACTGATCTCCTAAGCGTGGCCTGTCAATAGCCGTCGGAAAATGCCCAGTTCTCAATAAGAGCAAGTGTAGCATCAGTACACAACCACAGTGTATTGGTAGGATCACGTGGCTATCCACTAAGTGTAACATACATTAGTCAATACAACAATATAATCACATGCACCTATCAAACATAGACAAAATCATCAATATATACGAACAATGAACAACTTCACATTTTCTCAAGATACACAATTATGACAAGTCATTGGTCCTCTCATGGAACCCAAACCCAAACAGTTAGCATACCAGAACGTGGTACCCGATCCAATGATTATGCCAGAACGTGGCAATCGATCCCATAATTATGCCGGAACGTGGCAACCGATCCAAGTTAGTTGTGCCGGAACGTGGCAACCGATCCATTCAACACACCACAATCACAATCACAAGTATATCCTCAAGATCATACAATTAAGTCATGATTTCATGGTAACCATCATTCATCTATCTTATTTACAACAAGTGTGATCAATAATACAATATTTATATATACATGTATCATAATGAAGCAAGAACAAACATACATCACATAATCATAGAATCACAACCATCACCTGCTACGAAACAAGCTTAAAACCCTAAGAAACTTGATCCTTCCCTTTACGGATTCGTTCCGCTTGTTCTTGGTCTACAAATAATCAATATAATATGGGAATCAATAAACAATCAATAATTACCCAGATTACTAACAATTCCAACAACCCTAGATCATACCCATGATCCTAAGTATCCAAAATAGGGTTGTTTCCACCATAGAATCTAGATCAAAACCCTCCCCCATCATTAATTATCCATTCTATTACGTTTTACGAATTGAAAAATGTATTCGAGTAGTGAAAAACTTACCTTTAGCCTTAAGAATAGTGGAGAAATGTTAGGAGTCGCCTGGGGTTCATTCCTTAGCTCTAAAAATCGATAAGTGCAAAATAAGGTCATTTATGGGTTTATTTACGACTTTAAATTGCGTCAAACCAGCCACAACGACCCTCACCCTGCTGTAGCGGCCCCGCCAGAGCGACCAAAAGCTCCGTTAGAGCAGCTTGCACGAACCAGTGAGCTATTTAAAGAATTACAAAATCCCCATTTCACAACACACCTCTAACTAACGATGCTCAGAAAATACCTTTTACACTAAGGTCGATTTCGGGAGTTCTACTCTCCCGAATTCAATTCCGTAAAGTCGTACGGGTTCCTTAACGACTTATCTAACTACTCATGTAATTAAAATCATAAATGAGTCACCTGATTGTTACCAGATTTACCTACACCTCAATGACTCTGATTTCATCCAAATTTGGACTAGGTTGGGAAACTCCAAATACTACGAAAAAGTTTTTTGGTCCCAAATTTCTCCCCGTTGGCATATCTATAATGACGAAAATAGGTCGTTACAGTTGTTAAGGGCTGTGACCCTATTTGAGACTTCGATTGTAACAAATTGTTTTATGAGACAAGTCTAGACTTTCACATGCTTTTATGAAAAATTTCTTAAGACTCAAAATGTGTTTTTACTCTCTATTGTTCTTAATATATGTTATGTTATGATAAGTTGCTTACATGGTTCCTTTCGGGGTCCTATGTGCCATGTTACGTCTAGGGGGGTACCCTTGGGTCGTGATATTTTTCTTGTTTCACGCTCAGTGTTCAATAAGTTTAGGCGATCTAGGAGACACTCGGTGATTCACCGAGTTCTTTTGGCAACCATCAAGCTTTCTTTTCACCCCCTTTTTAGCTTATGTTGTTCCTTTTTGCCTGTTAGTGTTCTTTCTTTGTTCCTCAATCTATGTACCTGACAATCAAGGATTTAACATCAGTTTATGGAAAAAATCAAGTATTTGAGGACATTGAATCTATATAAATGAAGCCTTAAATGAGTCCAAATCTTGGACTCATCAGTTACGTCCCGGTCACTCTTGATATATAGATGGCAAATGAGACTGAGTAGACTTCCGCTTTACTTTGATAAAACTATTAGACTTTCAAATGTTGTCTCTTTATATCTTTTGAAGTTCTTTCATCTTGTCTATGCATGCTAAGTGGCTTGTGTAGGGACTCTCGGGGTCCTATACTCCATGTTACACCTACGGGGTACCTTGGGTCGTGAAAAAATTGGTATTCACTGCACTATTTAGAAAGGTCCTAGGAAATCTCATCATCCACGTTGAGTAATGTTTTGTTCATGAGTGTGAAGTGCACCACATTTATGAATGAGAGACTACAAGATGTTTAGTAAACTCCACTTCTTTCATTAATCTTAAGTCATGCGATAGAGTTCAACTCTATAATGTCTCTCTCCTAATCCAATGCTCTACATGATATGGCTACTCGAAGAGCATATGCTAGAAGGGATGCGGGAGAGAATGCAGAACGAGAAGATCCTCCTCAAGCTCCTCCAGCTCCGATCGATCCCTTGGCTGAGAAAGTGACTAATGCAGAGATAAGGGCTGCTTTTTAAGTGTTGGCTCAATCCATGACGTCTCAAGTCAATAGGGAAGTTGTGGCCCCCGTGAGCCCGAATGTGGGTACGATGGAATCTGGTGTGAGGGACTTCACTAAAATGAATCCTCTTGAATTTTATGGTTCAAGGTCGAGGAAGACCCTCAAGATATCATTGATGAGGTTTACAAGGTGTTTATGATCATGTGAGTGACGCCGGTGGAAAATGAGGAATTGGCCCGCTTATCAACTTAAGAGTGTTTCTCAAATATGGTTCAACCAATGGAAAGAAGGGAGAGCGGAAGACGCGGGTCCTCTTGATTGGGATAAATTTAAGGTGACTTTCCTTGATAGGTTCTTTCCCCTAGAGCTGAGGGAGGCAAATGTGCTTGAATTCATCAACCTTCATCAAGGAAGTATGAGTGTGAAGGAATATTCTTTGAAATTTACACAATTGTCTTGATATACTCCTACTATGGTTGTCGATCCTAGGGTGAAAATAAGTAAGTTTGTTTCGGGTGTATCTGAAATGGTGGTTAAGGAATGTTGTACCGCTATGCTTGTTAATGATATGGATATTTATCGTCTCGTGGTTCATGCTCAACAAATTGAAAGGAGAAGCTTAAGGAAAAGTCTAGGGAGGCAAAGAGGGCAGAAACTGGTAAGGGAAATTTCTCACACTCAAGGACCGATGGACATGGTTGTTCTAAGTTTTGACAAAGGTTTTCCAGTCAAGGTTCCTCCAACACTCCTTATAAATTCAACAATGATAGGGTATCTAACCCTAATCCTAAAGGAGGAAATGGTAGTGTATCTTAATTTCCTACTTATGCCAAGAGTGGAAAGAAGCATGAGGGTAGATGTATCACGGGTTCCAATGCTTGCTTTGGTTGTGGTAAGATGGACAACAAGATAAGATATTTTCCCTTAGTTTCTAAGAATGAGGGAGATAATCATCGACGGGCTCAACCTAATCCTTCATCCAGTTCTAGTGGGAGTCAGAAGCAAAACAGATTTTATGCACTTCAGACTTGTCATGAGCAAGAGGGTTCGCCTGATGTGGTTACCTGTATGTTGAAAGTCTTCCAAATTGATATTTATTCTTTACTTGACGCCGGTGCTACCTTGTCTTTTGTGATGCCATATGTGTCCATGAGAATTGATATTCTTTCGGATGTGTTGTTAGATCCTTTTTTTTGTCTCTACTCCTGTTAGTGATTCTGTTGTGGCTAAGAGGGTCTATAGGAAGTGTCCCGTCTCCTTGTTCGATAGATTTACTCATGTTAATTCGGTAGAGCTTGATATGCTAGATTTTGATGGTATCCTTGGTATGGATTAGTTGCATTCATTCTATGCTTCTGTTGATTGTATAACCCATGTAGTCAAGTTTTAGTTTCCAAATGAGCCTATCCTAGAGTGGAAAATGGGAAATTCTATACCGAAAGGTCGGTTTGTTTCTTCTCTTAAAGCTAGAAAGATGATTTCTAAGGGTTGCATATACCATCTAGTTAGGGTGAGGGATGTATATTCTGTAACCCCTACTCTTGAGTCGGTCCCCGCTGTGAATGAGTTTTTGGAAATATTTCCAAATGATTTCCTCGGTATTCCTCCCAAAAGGTAGATAGACTTCGGTATTGACCTTCTCCCAGATACACAACTTATCTCTATTCCTCCTTATCGTATGGCTCCGACATAACTTAAGGAGTTAAAAAGAGAATTTTTTTTTTGGATAAGGGCATCATCCGACTGAGTATCTCTCCATGGGGTGCTCCAGTTTTGTTTGTTTGAAAGAAAGATGGTCCACTCCGTTATGTGTATTGACTATCGGTAATTAAACAAGGTTACCGTTAAGAAAAAATATCCTCTCCCAAGGATAGATGATTTGTTTGACCAACTTCAAAGAGAAAGTTACTTTTCTAAGATTGACCTACAGTCAGGTTATCACCAATTGAGGATGAAGGAAGATGACATTCCGAAGATGGCTTTACAAACTTGGTATGGTCATTATTAGTTTTTGGTAATGTTGTTTGGTTTAAGTAATGCTCCGGCGACAGTTATGGATTTGATGAATATGGTGTTTAGACAATACCTTGATATGTCTATGATTGTGTTCATTGATGATATACTAATCTATTCAAGGAGTGAGGATGAGCATATTGATCATTTGAGGATTGTGTTGCAAATTTTCAAGGACAAACAACTCTTTGCAAAGTTTAGCTGATGCGAGTTTTGGTTAAGGTCCGTGGCTTTTCTTGGTTATATTGTTTCAAGTATGGGTATTGAGGTAGATCCTAAGAAGACGAATGCGGTCAAGAGTTGGCCTAGATCTCTTACCCCTTCAGATATTAGAAGTTTCTTAAGTTTAGATAGTTACTATAGAAGGTTTGTTGAAGGGTTTTCTTCGATTGAAAACTCCTTTCACATGCTTCTCCATTAACGACATTGACTCAAAAGGTTAAGTTTATATGGTCCAAAGCATGTGAAAGGAGTTCTCAAGAATAGAAAGATAGACTTACTTCCGCTCCGATGTTAACTTTATTAGAAAGGACTAGAATTGAAGATAGACTTACTTCCGCTCCGGTGTTGACTTCATTTGAAGGGACTAATGGTTTTGTTGTTTATTGTGATGCCTCAATAATTTGACAGGATGTGTACTTATGCAAATTGGAAAGTCATTGCCTATGCTTCAAGGCAACTTAAAATTCATGAGAAGAATTATCTTACCCATGACCTTAAACTAGCGGTGGTTGTTTTTGGCTTAAATATGTGGAGGCATTATTTGTATGGTGTTCATGTAGACATCTTTAGTAACCTCAAGAGTTTGCAATATGTGTTTAACTAGAAAGAACCAAATCTTTACCAAAAGAGGTGGTTCGAATTTCTGAAGGATTATGACATGAGTGTTCTCTATCACCCCGGTAAAGAGAATGTGGTGGAAGATGCTCTTAGTCGATTATCGATGTGAAGTGTTGCTCATATAGAGGATGACAAAAAAGAGTTGGTTTAAGATGTTTATACATTGGCCCGATTGGGTGTTCAGTTAGTGGACTATACCAAAGGTTGGGTTATGGTTCACAATGGGTCAGAATCGTCTTTTGTGATGGATGTGAAAGCCAAGCAAGGTTTTGATTTGACTTTGGTTGAATTAAAGGAAGTGGTGCTTAAAAAGTCCGTAGAGGCTTTCTCCTAAGGGGAAGATGGTGTGCTTCGATATCAAGGTTGTTTGTGTGTTCCCAATGTAGATGACCTGAGAGAACAAATCTTATGAGAAACCCACAGTTCACAATACTCCATTCACCCGGGAGCCACCAAGATATATTGTGATTTGTGGGAGATCTATTGGTTGAATGGGATGAAGAAAAATATTACGGATTTTGCGTCTAAGTGTCCAAATTGTAAACATGTGAAAGTTGAGGATCAAAAACCAGGATGTTTATCACAAGACATTAGCATTCCTACTTTGAAGTGGGAATATTTGAATATGGACTTCATTGTTGGTTTACCTCGCACCCGGTGGAAATATGATTCAATTTGGGTTATCATGGACCGAATGATGAAATCGACTCATTTCATTCCCATCAAGGTTTATTATTCGGCGGAGGACTATGCTGTTGTATTTGAGTGAAATGGTGAGGTTGCATGGAGGGCCCTTATCAATTATATCTGATCGTGGTACCCAACTCACTTCTTAGTTTTGGAAGTCTTTCCAAAAGGGAAAACAGAGCATACTGTCCAAACTTTGGAAGATATGTTAAGAGCATGTGTAATTGACTTCAAAAGTAATTGGGATGATCACTTGCCTTTGATTGAGTTTGCATACAATAATAACTATCATTCAAGCATTGGTATGGCTCCATTTGAGGATCTTTATGGTAGGAAGTGCAAATCTCCTATAAGTTGGTTTGAAATGGGCGAAGTTGCTTTGATAGGACATAAATTGGTACATGATGATATGGATAAAGTTTGACTTATTAGAGAAAGGTTGAAAATGGCTCAAAATCGGCAAATGTTCTATGCCGATGTTAGAAGAAGAGACCTTGAGCTTTATGTTCATGATTGGGTCTACTTAAAAATTTCACCCATGAAGGGCGTAATGATATTTGGTAAGAAAGGGAAGCTTTGTCCCCGTTGTGTGGGCCCATATCATATTTTGAGGCATGTTGGTAAGGTTGCTTATAAACTAGAGTTTCCTAATGACTTGGCAGTGGTGCATCCAGTTTTCCATGTCTCATTGTTGAAGAAATGTGTTGGAGATATGGTATCTATAGTTCCCTTAGAAGGTTTGGAAGTTTAGGAGAAACTTTCTTATGTGGAATTCCCTGTTGAGATTTTAGACCGACAAGTTAAGAAGTTGCTTCTGTGAAAGTTTTATGGAGGAATTAGTTAGTTGAGGGTGCTACTTGGGAGGCCGAGGCCGATATGATGTACCATTATCCTCATCTATTTCCTTCTACCCCTACTCTAGCTTGAGGTATTGAGTTCCTCATGGTTTACTCTTTGGTGTCTTGTGTCCTAGATATTCCCATGATTTCCTCATTCATACATGTTCATGAAAAGTTAAATTTAGAGAAAATAAGTTTACTTGATTAACTTCTACATGTTTGTGTGCATTTGAGTATGAATTGTATATAAACTTCATGATATGATGCTTTGAACATGCTTTAGCTTGATGTTGATGTTTCCTCCTCGAATATGTGCATTTATGTGATTGCATGTATGTTGGGTTGTTAGGTTTAAGTTCCTAGTCTCCTTATGATGTCTTGAATCTCATTCAAGGACGAATGATCCCAAGGAGGAGTAGTGTAACACCCCGGATTTTGAGAAGGCCTAGAAAAGGGGTTAGTAGGGAACTCACAAGCAAAAACTGGACCATGGAACTCTACACAAAGCCTTTGACGGGCTGTGAAGGGGACCACGGTCCGTTGGCGGGCTCGTGGTAAGCTCCCCCAGATCTGCCTCACATGAGTCCCTCCCACGGAGGCCTTGATGGCATGTGGGGAGGAAGACGGCTCGTCTTGGAGCTCGTAGAGGCTTGACAGTGGCTTCCATGGAAAGCATCCCTCCAATGGAGACATTGACGGTCTGTGGAGAGGATGACGGGCCGTGGTGGTCGTCGTCAAGTGTCTCACCAGCAGGGGCCCTTTTTCTCAAGCTACTGGTCAAGGACCACGATCACCACGACGGCTCGTGAAGGTCACCATCTAGTGGTTACGTCAGGATCTTTTAGGTCTTTTCAAAATTATTTTAATTTGATACTATGTCATTTTACCCTTAACTCAAGACCCTAGATAAGTGTTTTTAACCCCAAAATGCAACCCATTCAAGTCATTCTCTCAAATTCTTAAAAGAAGAACAAGTCTTCCTCTCAAATATTTCTCTCTAGAAGTTGAAGAAGAAAGCCAGGGTTTCAAGATCAAGCCTCCTAATCCTCCATTGAAGTCAAGCAATTAGCATGGAGGTATGATGGTTTTAATCCATGGAGCCCTTTCCTCCATGGAATCCCCAAATTCTTTAATTTGTAAAGTTAGAAATCCCCAATTGAGTTAGGATTTTCTTCCATGTTATGAGTTCTCTTAATAATTGATTTAATTGATTGTTTCATGATATTTCAAGCATGAATTGGTATAGTTCCTCGATTTTATGATGAATCCCCATTAACCCATACATGCCCCATGTTTTCCAAGTTATGATGATATAATGTGGGTTGTGGAACTATGAAAGGTGATTTTATGAAATCATGTATGTTCTCATGAAATTGATGTAAATATTTTAAGAATGCTTGAGAGTGAAGTATCAATGTTGTTGTTGTGTTGTTGAAAGGATTTTTCATATACGTATGAAAGCATGATTCTCAAAGGTTTTCTCACATAATAATGGTTTTTAAGGTTGAAAGGCTTAGTCACTTAAAATGAACCAATGATAAGGAGCTAATCTAATATTGAGGGAAGTGGTGATTACCCATGCCCTAGAATTATAGACATTCTGCATAGTCGAGTAGTCCTACAGTTATTCTAAAAACACTCAATAAGTGATATCAACCTGCATTCAGTAACTCTTCAGAATGAGTAAGTGTGATGGTTTAAAAACTCAATCAGATTGTTAAAGCCATGACCTTGTTTGTTTGTCTCAACGGATGAAAATGGACTTTTCTAAGTTATTATATGTTTATTTTTTTTAACATACCAACAAATCCAAAAAATTATTTACCTCTCCAATAGTGAAACTAACAATTCAAATAAGATGATAAATCTTTCAAATCTATGTGTACAAATTCTATATTACTCTTCTGATCGCGTACTTTTTCATGAGCGTTTGGACATAATAATTCTCAATATATGTTTTAAATATATATATATATATATATATATATATATCACTTGTGAAAATCCTCCCATGTAGATGTCAAGAATTTCAATAGGCTTAATTTAAATTTTCATAAAGCTTCTAAGCTTGTCGGGTTGAGACTCTTAATGAAGGAAACAATCACCATAATAATTTTCCTTTGAAATTTGATTTCATAATCTCTAAGCATCTTCATGATATCTGCTTCATTTTGAAAATGCCTTCCTTCCAACTTTGCATTTTCAAGTCTCCAACATGAGCTTTAATAAAATCATCTATGATCATTATCAAAAAATCTAATAAATTCTCTGGTCAGTGAATATATTTGTTCATCTACATTTTTGTACCCTGTGTAACGAGTAGGGAGGATTGCAAATCTTTTGAGATGCTTCAAATTTTTCCTATCCAATTCAATCATTGCTTCATATTTTTTCACGTGGTTCTTTAGCTAGGCGGGCTTAATGTCGTTATACTATAATCAAATATCGTACTATTACTTTTTCTGTCAATGTGATCACTCTTTTAAGTCATTATAAGTGACATATCTTATTCCTATTGAAGTTGAGTTAGGCTTAACTTATCCCTACTTTAATGTGTCTTTCCTTGTCACAATTCAAAATTGGACGTGATGACACTCATCTATTTCCACCAAAACAAGCCACCCTCAACCCAACAAATGACAGAAATGTAGAAAATAAGCAAGATAGCACAAGAGTGGAAAACTTATTCATTCTAATATAACCCCGAAACCTGAATGTCACGTGTACAAGTCACTATTGTACTAATACAGAGTTAACAGATAATTACAAGTCTCAAAGTATTTGATTTTTTAAATAGAACAAATCATAAAGTAAGGAACAAGAGAATCCGCCGGGATGACAAGCAACTACTTCTCAACGTATTCTTAGAAAGCCTTAGATGTAACAAGAAAAAGAACAATCACTTGGATCCAGGCTCAGAAACTACAAAAGTGTAGAAGTAAAGAGTGAGTTCCAACCAACACGATACTCAACAAGTAACCAAATAAACAAGGCAAAAATATCTAGAAAATGAGTACTCATTTCATCCCAATCGAACCTTCTCAAACTACAACCTGCATAGAAATCAACCCAACCCAACAGTTTCGCAATACATAGTTCAAAAGACTTAACAATCACAGTCCAATAGTCACAGTTCAATGGTAACGTCCAAATATACTTTTTGAAAAGAAATATAAACAGTCGTATGCAATATATTTACCCAACTATGAGTCGGGGTCGATCCCACAGAGAATATGGAAGAATGTTGTCAATAGAAAATATTTAACTCAATAGTCGTTATATAAAAAAGGGGGGATTTAAATTGAAACAAATATAAAAAGAATAAAAATAGCTTTGAACTAAGTTTTTATTTATATTCAGATTATTAGATATAACTAGGAATGTGTTCTCTATGATTTCATAAAATAGCAAGAATATTGTACTAGTGATTTATTTATATTTTTAGCATGCAAGGTTGGTAAGTTAGGTATCCCTAAGTGATTGGTCCTCCAAATAGGGAATTCTACCCCACACCTTGGTCCGGCTACGTGTGTAACTTTACTAACCCTTACCTTTACCTCATATTAGACATTACATCAATGTATGACTTAGTTTTCACCCTCGCACCAATTGACATTAGACTATTAGATAGCATCCACTAAATCGCTGTTGTTTAATTCTTTTCTCGTTAACTACCTTTTTGGTCCGGCAAGAAGGAACGATGCGAGTTTGAACGTTGCACACCGTTAAAAAGACCTCTAAGAGAAATAATTAACAATACATGCATAAAAGTCATTCAAGAATCACTTTGTACATAAACTTACTTTAATAATTCATCATGGTTCCCACAACCCTAGTTATGAAATTTAGCTACTCATTATCTCAAAAACACAATCAAATTTTTTAAAAATAAATATGCTTGTGTTAATCATAAAAATTTAAGAACAATAGCTAAACTATCTTTTATTATTCACGAATACAAAAAAATAATAAAGGAGAAGAAAGAATAAACCATAATTCTCCGGCCTCCACGACGGCCCTTCTAAAGTTCTTAAGCTAGAAGAAAATTTATATTGTGTATTGTTTCTTGGTTCTTGGATCTCTTCAAGAATAATTTTTCATGCCCTATTTATAAATATAGAAACCCTAAATAAAATAATTGAGTTCAAGACAAATTAGGAAATCAAAACCCAATTAAATTGGGTTTTCCGTGTTGTACGCGTAGAACTACCCTCAACCACCTCAGTTTTAGTTACTACCGCCGCCTATCTATTAAGTAGTGACTTCCTTAGCTGCCACATGTAGCAATAGAGGCAATTTGAAATTTCAGCCGCCTTTTCCTTATATATATAAATATATTATTTTATTCAATTTAATCGATTAAGCTGTGCTTGATTTCATTCTTCAACCTTTCATTTTTAATTCGTTTTAGTTCCAAACTTCTTCATTTTTCTACCAATTTAATCCTACAAATAAAATATAATATTTAACACAATCCATAAAATTTCTGCTCAAAAAGGATAAATATAAATAATAAATGTGAGACGAATAATGATTAAAAATATGTATTTTGACCTTACATCAACACTCCACACTTAAATTTTTGTTCGTCCTCGAGCAAACATTATAACTTATCTCAAAAAAATCAAAATAGGAATGTCATCACTTTGGTTAATACAAACAATTAGGCCGTATACCAATATCAAAACATCAAGTAGACTTCTCAATCATTATGCAAGACATCCAAATAAACAACAAACTTCTAACCTCCTAACCTCAAGAAAGGACTTTGAACTCATCAAATTTAAGCTTGCTCACCTACTCTCATCAAAGAAAGCTAATAAAATCACCTATTTATTATGAAATAAGTGCCCTCATAAAAAGAAATAGTCCACACACTCAATTCAAAAGATTGAATATAATTTAAGGACTTCATATCAAGAACAACTTTCATACTCACAAATAAAATTCACATGTATGCACAAAGAACCATAGGCTTGCCCATTATGTACATCTCCACTAATTATGCATGCTTGAATATAATCAAATAGGACTTTAACAGGTTGTAATGTAGGCTAGGGGACGGGTAGTAAAACTATATAATAGTGACTTACACTTCCTTAAGCACTTTGCATTTTTAGACTTTATCACTCATTATTTTTCTTCTCTTTATTTTCAACCATCTCTCTAACAATTATTTCACAAGTAGTGCTCATCATCTCAAGAATGCTTCAGTCATTTTTTAAGTTTTCCTTCATAATAGCCACCCTCAACTTACGTATTTTACATGAGTTAAGGTGCACGATGTCCTTGGAAGGACCAGGGCCATCATCAAGGTAACTTCTGAAGTAGCCACCCTCAACTTAAGTTTTTAAGGTTGGTTGAGGTGCACAATATCCACATGGGATCAGGACCAAAACAAAATTTTCACACTTTTCTTCATTCTTTACACGTCAAGTATTTTCACTATTTTTTCACTTCTACCAATGCTTTCAACTTTTCTTCTCAACATAGTGCATTAAAGATTTCTTTTAGATCAAATAGAATTATGGTATCAATAAAAAGGGATTCGGCTCGATCATGTGGTTTACAAGAAAAATATAGGCTAAAAGGCTCAAAAAGGTTAACTAGTGATATAATATATGAAAAAACTAAGACAAATCAAAGAAAACCTATTTTCATCTCCTAAACAAGGCAACACTTTTTATTTCGCTTCAATAACATGCAGGGCAAGTTCTTGACTAAGATGCAAAACATGGAATAAACAAATTCTCACCACACATGGAACAAGTATCAATCAAGATAGATCAATTCCACTTCTAAGAGAGACGGGATCATACCAAACTACAAAATAAAATAAGCTATATACAAAGTTACAACCATGAGCTTAGGTGTCAAAGAGTCTGCAATTTTCTTATCAATCAAGCATTCACAAGAAAGTACTACTAAAAATTTAGGCCTAAATAGCAAGTATCACACCACTCAAAAGGGTCTTTTCTTTTCTCTAAAAAAAAATCAAAAGAAAACGTATTCCTAAAAAGTTAAAAGACACTCAGTTCAAAGGGACTATCCTTAGGAAAAGAACCGAAAATAAAAGCCAAGGAACCCATCCTAAAAAAAAGAAGAAAAGACTCAATAAAACAGTAAAAGCTAGGAATTCATTCCTCCACCCCACACTTAAGAAAATGCTATGTCCCCAGAGAATTAAATAAAATGTAAAACAAGTGTTAGGAAAACTCCCTGAGGCCTTTAGGCCTAGCTAGTATCATGTTCTCTTAATTTTCATCAAGGGTCTTCACCCAACACTTAAGCTCAAACATGCTCCTTTGCTTCAATTTTTTTTGTTTTTTGGGCACTTAGACTTTCCCTAATCTGCAAAAACAAGACCAAAGAAAAAAATAAAAAAAGTGATACTAATAAAATAAAAATAAAATAAAATAAGAAGTTACACTACTAATTGGGTTGCCTCTCAATAATCGCTTAATTTAATGTCGCGGCACGACACGATCAATTTTACTATTTTTCCTTCCACTTTGAAGATATGAATTGCACCCCTAATTTTACATTAATTTTTCTATTACGCTCAAGGGTGGTGGTACAAAAATAAAGGTCCCAATCTATAGATATCGCATTATGCACTTCTTGGATCCTAAATGAGGAATGTAATTCTCCGATATTGGAACAATAAATTCAAGAATATAGACACATTGCTCCTCCCCCATACACTCTTCTATAGGCTCAGATGGCTCGATTAATATTTCATCATCTAAACATAATGTGGAAAAAAATTTGGAATGAAGTTTAGTGCGCCCTAACTTATGAATTGTATTATTATTTACACCCTCATTTTTACACATACTAGAGTTTTTAAAAATAATATTATCTACTTCATTACATAACTCTAGTGTACTCTTCTCAACGATGACAACCTCAATAAAAGTATGATCAAGCAATTGACCCTTAACTTTTAGCTCTTCAAGTTGACTTATAAGTATTTTTTCTTTCTCACACATATTATTACTAACTTGTTGGGTGTCATATGCTTCAATCTTTGCACTCAACTCACAATCTAAATAATAAAGATCAAAATCAAAATATCTTCAAACATGCGCTTACCTATTGATTTATAGCAAAGTATTAATAAATTTTCCATGTCCCCATATAACTAATCTTGTTGAGAAAAAATTAACCTATAAGAATCCATAATATCAGAAGTACAAGAATTGCAAGAACACTTATCAGTACATACTTTTTCAGATGACATCTCAACAAGAGTAAAAGAAATACGATAATAATAAAAAAAACTAATTTAAAACTAATCCTAAAAAATAAAAATGGACTACAAGTCAAAATAAATACTAAAGACAATTTCTAAGCCACATTCCCTGGCAGCGGCGCCATTCTTGGTAACGTCCAAATATACTTCTTGAAAAGAAATATAAACGGTCGTATGCAATATATTTACCCAACTATGTGTCGGGGTCGATCCCACAGAGAATATGAAAGAATGTTGCCAATAAAAAAAATTTAACTCGATAGTCATTATATTAAAAAGGGGGGAGGGGGTTTAAATTGAAACAAAAATAGCTTTGAACTAAGTATTTATTTATATTCATATTATTAGAAATAACTAGTAATGTGTTCCCCATGATTTCATAAAATAGCAAGAATAACGTACTAGTGATCTATTTCAATTTTTAGCATGCAAGGTTGGTAAGTTAGGTATCCCTAAGTGATTGGTCCTCCAAATAGGGAATTTCATCCCGCACCTTGGTCCGGCTACGTGTGTATACTTTACTAACCCCTACCTTTACCTCAGATTAGACATCACATCAATGTATACCTTAGTTTTCACCCTCGCACCAATTGACATTAGACTATTAGATAGCATCTACTAAATCTCTGTTGTTTAATTCTTTTCTCATTAACTATCTCCTTAGTCCAGCAAGTAGCAATGAGGCGAGTTCTAACGTTGCGCACCATTAAAAAGATTTCTAAGCGAAAGAATTAACAATACATGCATAAAATCATTCAAGAATGACTTTGTACATAAACTTACTTTAATAATTCATCATGGTTCCCACAACCTAGTTATGAAATTTAGCTACTCATTATCTCAAAAACACAATCAAAATTTATTAAAATAAATATGTTTGTGTTAATCATAAAAAATTAAGAAAGATAGATAAACTATCTTTTATTGATCACGAATACAAATAAATAATAAAGGAGAAGAAAGAATAAACTACAATTCTCCGGCCTCCACGGCGGCTCTTCCAAAGTTCCTAAGCTAGAAGAGAATTTATATTGTGTATTGTTTCTTAGTTCTTGGCTCCCTTCAAGAATAAATTTTCATGCCCTATTTATCGATATAGAAATCCTAAATAAAATAATTGAGTTCAAGACAAATTAGAAAATCAAAACACAATTAAATTGGGTTTTCCGTGTTGTACGCGTAGAACTACCCTCAACCACCTCAGTTATAGTTACTGCCGCCGCCTATCAATTAAGTTGTGGCTTCATTAGCTGCCACATGTAGCAATAGAGGCAATTTGAAATTTTAGTCGCCTTTTCTTATATATATAAATATATTATTTTATTCAATTTAATCCATTAAGCTACTTGCTTGATTTCCTTCTTCAATCTTCCATTTTTAAATCGTTTTAGTTCCAAACTTCTTCATTTTTCCATCAATTTAATCCTACAAATAAAATATACTATTTAACACAATCCATAAAATTCCTGCTCAAAAAGGATATATATAAATAATAAATATGAGTCAAATAGTGATTAAAAATATATATTTTGACCTCACATCATTCAACAACCAACATGTATCAAGTATGTCAATATCCAACGTCAAACGGATCAATCACAAGTATCAAGAAAATCAATCATAAGTATCAAAATGCTTTAAATCAGAATAGTTAACTCTTTATGAAACCATTTTCTTTCGATACAATATCATGAGCCTGAACCATTTTCCTTCAGCTTTATATCATATCACTAGTGAGAATCATTTCCCTTCGACTTTATATTACATCGCTAGATGGAACCATTTTCCATCGGCTATATATAACATCATTAGCCAGAACCATTTCCTTTGGCTATATATCACATCACTAGCCGAAATCATTTTCCTTCAGCTACATATAATATCTTAATGCTCCGATCCTATACCCTAGACATGGACGACACTCAAGAATCATTTTTGATTTCCAAGTGAATCCTTGGCCTGACTAACTACTTAACCGAAGATTTACTCAAGCATTTCTAGTTTTAAATAACTGAAGGTAAAACATTTGAATCAAATACTGTCTGAGAATACTGAATGTAAGCACTAATAGTTTAGCAGAATATCTGAAAATAAATACCAAGAGACTCTCTAACATTGTCTATCTATGAAGCCTCTAATATTTTAGGATAGGTTCCGGGACAAGACCCACAACAATCTTAAATAACTACTGAAAGTAAACTAAAGATTGGAGTTCTCCGAAAGCTAGGAAGCCTTACCAAAAGCTGACGAGTGACTGGGTGATCTCAACGAAACGTCTATTGTTGATCCTTCAGTGCTCAATACTACTCCCAAGAATATAATATTGAATGATCATGTAAAAGTACTTTATGGGGTGAGATAATTCCTCGAAAGGCCTCTTTAACAATGTTATTGTACTAATTCTATCTGAATTTTTTTTATACTTTTTTCTAAAAATAGTACTCTCTTTTTAATATAAAAATAATACATTTGGAACCATCTAGGTTCCCTTAAACTTTTCTGAAAGTGATGTTTTAAAACTATCTCTTGGACTCACTTGAATCCTCAAAAGAAATGTAAAGTACTTTTGAAAAAAAAACTTAATATATGTAGGGTTCGTGTGGAACTACAAGAATGAACAACCATTCAATAATCTCAAATAAAAAAAATACTACAAATCTCATAATTTAAGGATTCAGAACTCAGAATAAAATCATATCTCATATTCAAGAATTTCATAAATTGAGTGTAAAACCCTAAATTCGATTTACTATTGACTTAATTGAGATATAGAGTGTGAGAATGAACTAGTCCAAGACTATGAATAGCCTTACATACCTAAGAAGATGAGGCTGACTTGAACCCTTGAACTCAGGCTTGAAGTTGAAGAACCCTTCTTCTTTGAGAGAACTTAGAACATGTGAAGTCAATTTGTTTTAGGGTTGGGCATGAATGTGGAGGTTATTAGGCTATGAGATAGACTTATGGAAGTTAATTGAGGGTAAAAGGTCAAGAATAGCCATCTGTAAACTTAAGAGGACCATAAAATAAAAAAAATGACCCTTTAATGAATCTCGTTTACCAAATTTTTGATCTAGAGGTCTCATCGCCAAAAATAGTTGGCAAGTCACCCATTAGGACTTTTGATCGCCCAAACAGACAAAGAATTAAGGCTTTTTGGGAAATTTTTGTGAGATAGCTCGGTGATATGCCAAAACATTCATTGAATCACCTAATGAGTAGGTATCCTCGCTGAATTTCCTAGCCCGAACATATTCCAGTAAAACGACCATAAATTTTTACTCCAAACTTGAAATAAGACAAACTTGGTGTGTTTGAAAAGAAGACTCATAGAAATTTATTTGATAGATTATAGAACACCTAATTCATTATGTTCTGGGAAATATAATCATTTGAAGTTGACCTAAGTAGAATCTTATATTAAAACTCAATTGGTAAAGAATATTTCGACTCAACTTTGTGCTAGGGGATTCTAGTGACCTTAACTCATATCCAAATACATTCTGCCACGACCCAAAGTACACACTAGAAGTGACATGGCATATAAGACCCCAAGAGGCCCTACAAAAGCTACTTGACATACATACACATAGTAATAGACAAAAGAAAAACATTCCATTTCGAAAAAAGAGTGACATTACAACGCGGAAGTCTAACAAGTCTTGACAACCCTTTCTACAACATCAAAAGAAGTAGTAGGGAAATAATCCATACACAACATACAACATCCCAAATTAAAGGACATAAGAAAGCAACAAAGTGACATCGTCCTGGGAGTATGAGGACTCACCAAGTCTTCAAAATCTATAATGATGAACTAGCCATGAACGGAGGGAGAGGAGTCGTCAAGCCTAACATTAGTGAAACAATGTACGTACAAATATGCATTAGTACATAGAATGTACTAAGTATGAGGGATATGCATGCATACATAAAACATGATCATAAGGGGACATAATCAATAACATGATGTGCACGACCAAGTAAAAACCTTCTAAAGAGAATCATGATAGTGAACATGGTCAATATATATACTTTGAAATCATAAGGAAAGCTTCATAAAGCATTTGAAAGTAAATTCATTTTATGGGATATTAGCTTTAACCGATAATAGACCATGCGAGCTATAACATGGAATCTGATGTAACTCCAACATCGAGAAGGGGGAATCCACTTGCCAAGGTAGAAATCTGTATCATATGATATTCTATATGTGGATCCACTAGTTAGGCCATTTAAGGCAACCTACGGGGGTAAATAGTTTGGAACTAGAGGTTCCTACTAGAGACTACCCTATTTGAGCCCCCACCTTAATGTTCTCTCGGTGCTAAGTTAAATCCCAATGTAAGAGTCATAAACATATAAATATCATCATCTATAGAAAAGCATAATTAAATTATTAATCCAAGCTAAACAAAATTATAGAGTAGCTCATTAAATCTTTAATGAAGTCTAAGTGAGAAAACCTTACACAAAGCCATGATCTCTTAAGTATGTGAGAAAATCTTTCACAAATTATTAATACTTATCTTAAATAAACTTAGATCATAAAACATTCCTTTTCATAAATCATGCATTCTTCGTGAAAATACATTAATTGATTCATAAATCTTCATAAAATTCATTCAAATTAAGGTGCATAGTCAAAATCATGATCTGGTTCATATGGAATTGATTGGAAAATATGTAACTGAGTCTAAATAATTATAATATGATCAAAATTAAATAATTAAATCCATACAAATAGAACCCATGAGGAATTAAATGAAAGCCTAACCAATTGTATTGAAACTTGAATTGGAGAACTGAAGAACTTTTGGGGACTCAATGGGTGAATGGAACCCATTGACGAACTTCCTACATACTTTCATCTTGAAGCCCTAAGCAATGATCAAGAAAGGAGACTTGAACTTGAAGAACTCTAGATTCAATTTTTTGATCTAGAGAGAGGATTTTGAAGAACACCTGGGAGAGGGTTTAGGAAATTTGATTGAATGAGAGATTGGGGAACTTTTAGGGGGTAAAACATCGTAGTATAGGAATTACAAGTATAGGAAATGACCCAAAAGCCCATAAAATAACTGTGAGATGATCCTACGGTTGGGACCTATGGTCCGTAAGAATTTCTATTGACTGTACTTGTTATGCCCCACAACTTAAAATACATTTGCTACTCATAGGTGTGAACTCCCTACATATCTTGATCTTGATGCCCTAAGCAATGATGAAGAAAGGAGACTTGAACTTTGAAGAACTCTAGCTTCTATTTCCTTGATCTAGAGAGAGGATTATGAAGAACACATAGGAGAGGGTTTAGGAAATTTGATTGAATAAGAGACTGGGAACTGTTAGGGGTAAAACAACGTGGTATAGGAATTAAATGTATAGGAAATGACCCAAAATCCCATAAAATAATTGTGAAATGATCATACGGTTCGTACCTATGGTACGTAGGAATTTCTATTGACCGTACTTGTGACTCCCCATAACTTAAAATACATTTGCTACTCATAAAAACCAATGCATATGTGTGATATCGAGGGAATATATCATTGAAAATGATTAAGAATACCATGTAACCCTTATATTAAGTCATTTGAAGGGTTAAACAAAAGTTTTAGGCCAAAGATATCATTAAAGAAAAGATTCAAGTTTAAAGGTTCATTGTGGTGGAATACTACAAATGATTTCATTTATCAATTGACTTTGAATGAGCATGTCTCCTAATATAAAAAGAGTTTGAGGACCTAAACATATCGAATTAAAGGTATTTAAGTCTACTATCCAGCAAACTAAACATTTTGTTAATATGACTTTAGAGTAAAATGTTATAAACATTCTACGACAGATGCACACATTGCCCAATCACTGCAGGACATGTGGCACTTTAGAGAAAGTCGACCAAACTTATTGTTTTTATAATAGAAGTTTGGGATTTGTTTTCCCTTATACGCCAAAACATGTGAGGACTGGTTTAAGCTATTTCTTCAAGCCTTTCTCGTCTCAATTCCTCCAAGCTTAAGGTAAGTTAATTTCATCAAGAATCAAGTATCTTCCTCTCCATAGACCTATAGATATACTTAGTCAATTATTTTCTTGAAGGAAAAAAGTGTTGTTCTTGAAGAATAGAAAGGGTAGGGACTCCCTTTCTTGGATATATATGTATGAATTCTCTTCTATCCCCTTAAATAGTATTCTACGGATTCTGTAAGTATAATTTACGGGTAGGACTCATGAGACGGTGATAGGAAGTCGCAAGTCCATGTTTTACCCATTGTAGTTGATGTTCTTGGTGAGGAGGGAGTTTGTACAGGGAAATGTTAGTTGTTTTCTTTACCAAATGAGGGGTTGATTAACGTTTCAAGGACACTTCATCCAATTCTAAGTGTTAACGATCACTAGTCAGTGTAAAACCCAACTAAATGAGTTAGGATCGAATCCCACAGGGAGCGGTACGTGTTTAAGATTCAATAAGGAAGCATGAACATGATCAAATCAGTCATAATAATAAAAGTTATCGAATAAAGACATCATTCGAATTAGGGGGTGACACAAATGTCAAACGGGGGTTTTGGTTTGGAAATATCAACTACAAACAGTGGGAAACAATACGAAATAACAATAATGAGACGGGTTCTTGGGATGTGATTCGATTATAGGCTAATATATATAAATGGGTAATTGCAACTATTATAAAATAGCTAGATATTAGTGAGTAAGATAGGTTATAGAGGAGATAAAATTTCTCTCGAATAGCTTACCCCGAATCAAGTTGATTTCTCTCGAACATTAACAAGCATGCAAAATAAGAACAACCCACACCTTAGTCCATTCACACTCTCGAGCTGAATGTGTGGGATTGGTTAGGATTCACTCTCTCGAGCTGAACCCAGGTCAACCCAATACCCATAGACCATCAATCAATAGGTTTAGTTTTAAAACCTCTCTCTCGAGTAAACCAAAAAAACAAGGGTAGAACTGCATTTGGAACTACAATTCTTAAATTAAACCATAATTAATAATTGTACTCACTTCTAAATAGCATGTAATATAACAATTAGCAATACCCATAACCTAAATCAGCCCATAATCACATAATCACACCCTAAGAATTGGGGTTTTAGCTAGACATCATAAAAAGGTAAAAATAGTTACCAAATTGATTATCCATCAAGTGGGTAAGTGTAGATTCATCCTTACAATGATCCTATTCGAAGAATCTCAAAGGCCCACGTCCAATTTCTCAAAAGTGAAAAACGTCAATTCTTCAAAACTTGGGAAAAACTATAGAAAACTGTCTCACCAGTTCAGAACTTAATAATAGTCTAAAAATATATGAGCTAAGATACTAAACTAAATGTTCACAAAATGTATTTATAGTCGCCAAAATGTGTTGCGAAGAGTCACTCGGCGAAGTAAGTCAGGCCCGCCGAACCACTCGGTGGGCCGCCCTTTGGTCATTTCCATCGCACTTCTGCCTTGGTATTCAGCATCCTCAAGGTCTGTAACTTTGGGCGATCCAACACTGCATCGCGGAACCACTCAACGATATGCCGAATGTTCCTTTCTCTCGCTAACTTGGTTCTTTCCTTCAAGGCTTGGCACACTAGAAATTTAGGCGGTCAAGTAGCCATTTGGAGACTCGCCAAGTGGACTTGGCGATCACCAGGCTTGCTTTTCTTCATTCATTCAGCTCGCTTTGTTTCTTTTTGCAAATTAGTGTCCTTGCTTTGTTCCTCAATCCATATACCTGGAAATCAAGGGTTTTACATCAGTTATTCGCATAAAATAAGCATTTGAGGACACCAAATCTATATAAATAAATCCCTAAATGAGTCCAAATCTCAAACTCATCAACACCCCAACTTAAATTTTTGCTTGTCCTCAAGTAAATCTCAAGTTCAGCAGTTCAAAAAGGATGTCTCAAACAGTGCTACAAAAGATTCAAACATGAATGCACACACAAGACTCAACTTACTCATGCTAGGATCAATTGTGCACTCAAAGATTCAAGTTGTGACTCACCATTATCAAAGATTCTCAAGTTCACAAAACTTGCTTCAAATGCAAGTTCAAGCTCAACAAAGGTACTCAAATTCCCTCACAACAAAGATAATTCCATATTCACACACAATTGTTCAACACTTTATAGCTCCAGAATCACATACAACTCTCACACTCACAAAGATGAACACATGCATGACTTCACCCATAGGTTTGCCCTTATTTTCCAATCAACATTCATTTCAGCTCACTCAAGATCAAGAGGTCTTTTCAAGGCTTGTAACGAGGCTGCGTGTAAAGGTATGATCATTTAGGCTCAGTGGTTGATATTCTCATGAAATTTGGTATGAACATCACTTTCTTTCCTTCTTTTCAACATTTCCACTCATGCTCAAAATTCACCCCATTATTCACTTCCAATGGTATACCAGACACCCTATTTCATTTACACTTTCACAATTTTATTCCACAACTTTTTCATTCTTTTTATTTTTCATTCTTCTTTTCTTTTTCTCTTTTTTTTTTGTATGGAGGGGTTCCATCTTTTTCAAGTCCATGAATCAAGGGGAACTTCTTCACACTTCTTGATTTTCCTTCTCTTTTCAACACTCCCCCAACTTTGGCTTTTGAGCTAAATTGGCCATTCAAACACACCACACTTCATGAGGATTATGGGGGAATGGATAAAGAGGGGTTACAATTGCATCAAGTTTCTTCCAAGAAAAGGACAAGGCTCAAAGGGGTTCAACAAAGTTCACACACTCACAAGGTTGGCCACAAAAGAGGTATATTGTTAAATTGTTTCACTCTTCAAAATTATTGCCTAAGATCATTTCAAGAGCTTGCATCACTTAGTCAACCATACCAACGGTGAAAATTCTAGGTGTCATCACACAAGATTCACGATAAGCTCATCACACAAGGCATTAGCACCAATATCAAACAATACTACATACTTTCGCTAGTGTGCAATGTTCATCACAAGGGACTCATTCGATAATCAGCTAGTTACAACGAGATGCACAAAGTTCACACATTGTCTATGCAACTTCATTTGGCCACATCATAGCCGCGCATTCATTTTTGTTCGATTAAGAGCACTATTCAAGTCATCGGTATTGATCATGACTGATACTCAAATTTGCACAAAAATAGCCACAATCACACATAAGAGGTGGATTTTTTTTAGAAAGGGTCAAAACCATTTGTATTCAAAACAAGGAGCCATAAGCTCAAACATCCACAACACAATATCAAAACACAATTTGAACACAAAAACCCAATAATATATACAAAAGGTGGTCACAAGAGGTAGGTATAGAAATACCTCACCCCACCACAAATAAAAAGGTAGTTGTCCTCAAATGCAACAAAATAATAAAAGTTAATAAAAATGATAGAGAGGGAGGTAAAGAAAGGTCATATCTATACAGTCGCTCTATCTGTCGGGGCATTAGTGCCCGGTGCAATGTCAGCACTACCGACTCCACTAGGATCAGCCATGGGTGTGTCTGCCAATGAGATCTGCATGGCTGAATCCACCATAGCCTCCTCAACTCTTGTAAGGCCCTCATAAGTAGCCTTCTCATCAACACCAAACTGCTCCTCATCAATCTCAGCCTCGGACTCTGCAGCGGACACCTCCTCAACTCGAACATCATATTTGGTGGTAGCTGGAAGCATATCCATATCTGCTGGCATGTCGGGGATCTCTACAGTCCCAAAAATCATGGACATATTTGTGGACTTCAGCTGGTCCACATCCTTCCTCAGCTTAGTAATAGCGGCCTTAGGAGCCGTCACCTCATTAGTGGCCCCCTAACCTTGCTCACACACTACTATCCATGCTGCAAGGGCATTAATAGATGCACTAAGAGGTGTCACAACAGCAGTAAGGGCCCTCTCAATCATCCTAGGGATTGTGGCCTCAATCTTGGAGGCACGCCTATTAGCTGAATGGGCTAGGTGCTCCATTCATAGTAACGCAGCTTGGGTGAGTGGAGGTCAGGAAGTAGCAACAGCAGTAGACCTAAGAGGTAAAGGAGTTGTAGAGGAATTGGGAGTCACAGAAGGGACAACACTATATATACCTGAAGGCCTAGGGGCTGGAATAGGAAATGCTGCTTCTGCAGTTAGTGTCTCAGTATCAACAATCGTGGAATAATCCACCGGGGCTGCCTTTTTCTTCTCAGCCTCATCTTTCAGGTACTCAGCCTCAATCCGCCGGATGTCTGTACAGGATGTGGGAATCACTTCCACATCCTTCTTCTCATCTCGAGGCATTCAGGCTCGTCTGTACAGCTTAGTGATCAGCACCAGAAAGGGAAGAAAAGTTTGATGCTGCTTGGCACTCATGGCCATTTCTTGCCCAATGATCATACCCAACTTTAGCCTTGTTCCATCAATGATGCAACCAAGGCACGCTGCTTTCACGTGGCGGAGGATAGACTCATTCTTGGATGATATGATAGAACTGCTGATGAAGCCAAACCAGTACCTCGTGCTACATTGAGGTTTTTCTTTTCTATGGGTGCTCTAGCCTCGATCCACCCAGGAGTACAGTTAGATAACAGAGGGGCCAACCACTTTCTCATATTCTTCAATGATGTTGTCCTGATCATATGTTGACAGTCATCCTTAATATCTTTTGTACATTCCAGAACTGCATTGATAGCATCACTATCACAGTTCACTTTCTTGCCCTTGACAACCACAAAATCAACTGGCTTGAGTTTAGTGGCCTGCTTCTTCCCTTTTGGTACTAGGGCTCTGTAGGCAGTGTAGAATTCCCAGACCCAATTTGGAATGTAAGGGCCATGGGGTCTAGTTAATATCTGGAACTTGTGGGACCTCAAGCAGCTTCAAATCTCTGGGTATCGGTCTATGACTCAATCAGTAGACAACCCCTTCTCCTCAATGATGGTCCTCAATCCCTCAGTCTTCAGTCTGTTCATAGACCGGAGAGGATGACCCTGTGCAAGTGGTCCTGGGACTACAACCTGGTCTGGGATAGGAGGAGAAGTAGCAGCTTGGTATACCCGGATCCTAGACAGATCATGCATCCTCTTGGAGCGCAGTTCAGCACTCCGGGCCATTAGTAGCTCAATATCCTCAGGCTCAGAAGTTTCAGCCTGAGGGTCCTGGTGCTCACCCTCACTCTCAGAAGTGGTGAGGTGAGTGGCGTATATCCCCTCACTATCAGAGCTGACCTCTAGTGATGTAGGAGCAGGTTCCTTGCCTTTCCTTTTGCCTTTACCACAGGTGGTAGGCAGCTTTGTGGCTTTTTCTATGGATGCAACTGCATCCTCATTTATGATAATTCCCTTTGCCTTCTTGCGGGGCGGCATGTCTCTACCTGCAACTTTTGGTGTAGCCATATCTGCAAAACACACCAAAATAAGTTAGAACAATTCAAGAAAAATGCAGAAAATAAACTAAATAAAGACTCGCCGAATCACTTTGGCGAGCCAGATCGGGCTCACCGAAAGGATTGGCGCAAAAATTACCTAGAAAAATGGCATGTCTGCGATGAGACGGACCTTTCGGCGAATCGCCGACATCATTCGGTGAGCACAGATAAGCCCGTCGAAAGTTACAGTTCATTTTAGGGGTTAGGGGCGCAAAAAGGGTGATCAACAAAGACTTTCAGAGAGTCGTCGAGTGCACTCGGCGAGCTCAAGCTTTTCGCCGGAAGTTACAGAACCAATCTCAACAAAAGAATGAAATTAAAGGCGATCAAAGGTGATTTTGGTGAACCGTCGAGTGGTTCGGCGAACTTGACCCAGCTCGCCAAACTACCCAACGTGACTATTCTCAACCCAACTTCCAAAATCAACGCTGCAGCCCCCGAAAACAAAATCAAACAACACACATTTTCAATTAAGCCCATACCCATTATACCCATGCCACCGGGGTAATCAAACTTTCTCTGGTTTGGCCAAAATTTGGCATTTGACAATATTAGCCTTTCAGAATGACGTCAAACGCTTCATCATTGGGAAAAGCATGTCATTTAGTACAACTTGGGTTACTCAGACTTCACCCGACTAGACCCAACAACAAAATAGCACAATTCAACAATTTATGATCAATTTTAGAGCATGCAATTTGGGAAATTAACAATTTAGGCAATTTAGGCACGATATCAAAACTAGAAAAGGAAAACTCGCACACATTTATGAATTCAGAGAGGCCCAACACAAATCAACATAATTTATAACAATGCATTTGAGTTTAACTGCTAATTTAGAGTTTGGAGTTCGGAAAAGCAACCTTTAATGCCGAATATATGAATCAGTAAAGCTAGGCGGCAAATAATTCCACTCTGAACACGAGAATAACGACCAAAAAGTGGTAAAAACCAAAAATATGGGAAATTTGAAGTGCGGGTGTGATTGTATTGAAGTTAAAAGTGAGGGAATGTGAAACAGTTTGAAAGTTTAAGCCTTTGGACTTTAAAATCGTTCAGTTTGCGCCCTTTTGGTGATTTTAGTCGACCTTACCGAACCACTCAGCGACACACCGAGTGGTTACTTACCTCGCTGAGTTTTACAGGACCTCAAGTTAACTTGGGGGTCCAAACGGCGGACAAAGTCCGGCTCGCTGACATGTTCGACGATTCACTGACTTATCCATGGGCCCGTCGAGTTTTACAGACTCCGACTTCATAATTTATTGAGTCCAACGGCGGTCCAAGTCAGGCTCATCAACCTCTTTGGCGAGTCACCGACTGGACATTTTGCTCGCCAACCTGCACTTTTCAAACACATTCTACACTTTAACCTACACAATCAACACACGTTATTCCAAAAACCAAAAGAAAGAAAATAAAAAACTTGGGTTTCCTCCTAAGCAGCGCCTTAGTTAATGCGTGGTACGATGCAAGTCTAGTATCACTAGGCAACCCCTCTTGTTGTCTCGGGTTTAAATGAGAAGAAATTTGACCCATTTGGGTCTCCAACTGCTTGGTAGAGATGGAATGAGAAGTCACCGTCTGGTTAAGGGTCGATACATCTTCCTTCATCTCCTTCAAAATTTTATCGGACCCTTCAACCTTGTTGAGAATACGAGAGAGCATATCCTCAGAACGGACACCCTCAGAATCTTTGGGATTTTAATGCTCATGGGGAGGAACATACCCTTCTCCCCATCTCTTTCCTTCCAAGTGGGGTTACGATCCCTCCACTCTCTATCACGATCTCTCCAACCCTCATCCCTATTCCAACCTTTGTTACCACCCGACCTTGGGTAGTTTGCATGATAACCACCTCCTTGGTTGGCTAGGAAGTTCACTTCCTCATTGTGCAATGCTTCAAACTTGTCTTTTTCGGGGTTTACACAATCCACACCCACAACATTGACACTCCTAGCACCAGCTCCCATGACATTTTTGGACAAAATGTCAAGTTGGGTCATCATCTTTGCCATGTTTTGGTCCCCTTCTTGATCTTTCTCAAGCTGCTCCTTTGTCAATTTAAAAGTGAGAGGGGAGGCCTGATCTTTACGGGTGTACCATGCCTGGTTAATTTTGGTCATACCATCCAAGAGCTGGGCTGCTATACCGTAGGGTTGTTGCATTAAACCTCCCGGAGAAAGTTTATCAGCCACTCTCTTGTTCACCGAATCAAGGCTTCGGTAATAGTATTGCAGCAAAACGTTGTCTGGTAAACCATGAGTTGAGCATTGCAACACCAACTTATTAAATCTTAGCCAAGTCTCTTGGATTGGCTCACCCTCCAAACGCTTGAAGCTTTGGATGCTGTCCCTAAGTGTCATTATCTTCGAAGGAGGGAAAAATTGCACTTGAAATGAGATGACAAGCTCTTCCCACGAAGTGATAGAGTCTCTTGGCAATTCAGCCAACCATATACATGCTTCTCCCATTAAACAAAATGGGAACAACCTCAACCGGACCGACTCTTGAGATATGTTCTTAAAGGAGAGAGGCCCGCGAACATCAACAAAGTTCCTTATATGCTCATGGGGATCCTTATGAGCTAACCCACCAAACAACCCTTTCAATTGCAAGAGCTGCAACATGGTGCTTGTAATATGGAACACATCGTTCCCTTCAACTAAAGGTAAGCGAATGGCACTAACTCCACCCACTAGATTAGGGTCATTAACATTCAGCTCATTGACATCATTGAGATTTTTGATGTCATCTTAGTGGCCCACTTGGCTACCATTGCTTCCGTTGACACTCATCTCCTCAATTTTCAACAGCAACACACAAACCAAAACTAAAAGTAAGTAGATTCAACTATGACTAAAAAGAACAAAATTCAACTTCACCAAAAGAATCTCAAACAACACCACTCCCCGGCAGAAGCGCCATTTTGATTAACGTTTCAAGGATAGTTCATCCAATTCTAAAAGTCAACAATCACTAGTTAGTATTAAACCCAACTAAATGAGTTGGAGTCAAATCCCATAGAGAGCGGTACGTGTTTAGGATTTAATAAGGAAGCATGAACATGATCAAATCAGTCATATGAATAAAAGTTATCGAATAAAGACATCATTCAAAGCAGGGGGTGACACGAATGTCAAATGGGGGGTTTTGGTTTGGAATTATCAACTACAAACAATGGAAAACAATACGAAATAACAATAATAAGATGGGTTCTTGGGATGTGATTCGATTATAGGCTAATATAGACAAATGAGTAATTGAAACTATTAGAAATTAGCTAGATATTAGTGAGTAAGCTAGGCTATAGAGGAGATAAACTTTCTCTCGAATAATTTACCCCGAATCAAGTTGATTTCTCTCGAACATCAACAAACATGCAAAATATGAACAACCACACCTTAGTCCATTCACCCTGTCGAGCTATATGTGTGGGATTGAGTTTAGGATTCACTCTCTCGAGCTGAACCCAATACCCACAGACCATCAATCAATAGTTTTGTTTTAAAACCTCTCTCTCTAGCAAGCCAAAAACACAAGGGTAGAACTGCATTTGCAACTATAATTCTTAAATTAAACCATAATTAATGATTGAACTCACTTCTAAATAGCATTTAAACTAATAATTATCAATACCCATAAACTAAATCAGCCCATAATATAATATCACTACAAGAAAAAGCCTTATTTAAGACCAACATTTAGGGACGAGTGAATTATCACATCTCTAAAAGCATATCTATTGGGACGAGATTATATCTCGGTCATTATTTGTACATTTTACTGAGAAGGTATTAAATCTAGTCCTTAAAAAATTAATTCACTGGTCCCAAATTCTATTGAGGGCCTTGAGCGGGAGAAAAGTTTCGCCATTTTTTATACTGAAAATACAGCAGCTCGTGATAATACCCTAGTTTGAGCTCGCCATTGCAATCGATCAAGGTCATCTCTCTATACCCTCTCAACGTTTTTTGCTTAATCTTGACGTTCATATGCCCTAATCGCATTTTTTTATTGTATCGTTGCTGCTCTGCTCAAAATAGAATTCCACCCTAGCTTTGATCGAAACAGAATTTCAGGTTTGTTCCTCTTCCGATCTAGTTGTTGTGTTTCTTCTATATGATTTACTGATGTTGTTTTTTCATTGTTGAATTGAAGCTACTCTTTTTTTCTTTCCTGCTTAATCTTGATGGTCATCTTCCCTAATCACGTCGTTTTCTTGTAGTGATAGTTGTTGCTCTGTTCAAAAAAGAATTCCACCCAGCTTTTCTCGAAACATAATTTCAGGTCGGTTCCTCTTCCGATCGAGTTGTTGTGTTTCTTCTATATGTTTTATTGATGTCATTTTTTCATTTTTGTATTAAAGCTACTCTATTTTTTCTTCCTCTTTTTAACAATAAATAGGTTAATGGTTTCAAATTATGGTCTCTTTTCTTAGTCATATAATGAAAATAGTCATATAACCTTAGCTGCTGTAATTTGAGTTCCTCATTTTGATATTAAGCTTGCGTTTGGCTTCCGACATTCTTCTTGTTAGCTGCAGAGCTAATGTGTTTATGCCTAGTGGAGAAAAAAGTTCGATTCATCTCAGTCATAGTGCAAAACCGATCAGCTTAATCCACAAATCTAATAAATCAACAGCCTAGTTATGTGCAATATTTCTCTATCTTTCACAACCTTAATTCCATTGATTGAGGAATAGTTGGCCCTGAATATCTTCTGAAACATGTAATCTGTGAAATTAGCTGCCATGTCACCTGTAAAAATATAGTATATTCAGTGGTATTATCTGAATGTTTTTCACCCGAATCAAGTCGTGCCCAGTTGAGCCTAAAATTTTGCTTAATGTTATGCATCAAGGTACCATTGTATACTTGTACTTATGCAATTCTCGAGAATTGTATATAGGAAGTAGAGGAGCTGGTTGATTTTCTAGGTACTTTGTAAAGTTTAGATTTGAATCTCACTCCCTTGTAACATGATTTTGGTGGTACCATTGTATACTTGTACTTGCCCAATTCTTGTGTTACTATTGGAAGTTCATCCAATATTTTATGTGTCCATGTTGAAGAGATATCATGGTGACGGGGATTACATCATTAAGTGGGACTCAATTGTGTTAGACAAAGACCTCCAATATGAGGAGGAACCAATTGAAATTCTTGATCGTGATATGCGCAAGTTGAGGACCAAGGAGATTAAGTCCGTGAAGGTTCAATGTAAGCATCGTCCAGTTGAGGAAGCTACTTGGGAGACCGAGAGGCACATGCAAGACAAGTATCCCCAATTGTTCGTCGATTCAGGTACTACTTCATTCTTTCCTTAGCCTATTTTTCCTAAGTTTTTTCACTCGGGGACGAGTGATGGGTAAATTGGTATCTATTGTAACGACCTAATTCCGTCGTAATAGAAATGCCAACGGGGGAAAATTTGGGACCGGAAAACTTTTTCATAGTATTTGGATTTTCCCAACCTAATCCAGATTTGGACAAAATTGGAGTCAATGAGGTGTAGGTAAATCTGGTAACAATCGGGTGACTCATTTATGATTTTGATTACATGAGTAGTTAGATAAGTTGTTAAGGAACCCGTACGACTTTACGGAATTGAATTCGGGAGAGTAGAACTCCCGGAATCGACCTTAGCGTAAAGGGTATTTTTGAACATCGTTGGTTAGAGGTGTGTTGTGAAATGAGGATTTTGGAATTCTTTAAATAGCTCACTGGTTCGTGCAAGCCGCTTTGGCGGAGCTTTTGGTCGCTCTGGCAGGGCCTCTACAGCGGGGTAAGGGCTGTTGTGGCGGGTTCGACGCGACTTAAAGTTGTAAATAAACCCCTAAATGACCTTATTTTGCACTTTTCGATTTTTAGAGCTAAGGAATGAACCCCAGGCGACTCCTAACATTTCTCCACTATTCTTAAGGCTAAAGGTAAGTTTTTTCACTACCCGAATACATTTTTCAATTCGTAAAACGTAATAGAATGGATAATTAATGATGGGGGAGGGTTTTGATCTAGATTCTATGGTGGAAACAACCCTATTTTGGATACTTGGGATCATGGGTATGATCTAGGGTTGTTGGAATTGTTAGTAATCTGGGTAATTATTGATTGTTTATTGATTCCCATATTATATTGATTATTTGTAGACC
>JAJONZ010004400.1:0-28678 GCA_029582445.1 Solanum paucissectum
TTTTTTTTTTTAGTTAATCCGTTAAACAATAGTTATCCACTATTGATTTGACACATACTTTAATTTAAGAAATAATAAACAATAGAGGTAACATTATTATATTACCATTTAAATATATTAACTTTAATAATTTGGAAAATGTATTAGAAATTTAATAGTGTTTAATTAATAGCAAGGTAAAATAAACACAAAAAAGTAAATTATCTTTTGATTTTCTGAACTGGACAAAAATTGTTGGACATCTATTTTAGTATAGTGAACATCTAAACTAAATAAATATTGTTGGATATCAATTTTAATATAGTGAACAAGTAAAGATGGACGGATCCACGGAAGAGTATTTAATGTGGATGAGTGTGATTAGATTAATTGCTATAGAAGAATAAAGGTGTGAACTAAATGAGAATTTGTTGGGAAAAAATGTATTAGAGCTTTATTGAGGCGAACAATTAGTTGATTTTTTTTTAAAAAAATATAAAATAAAATCGAACAAGTAGTGGATTAATTAATGATGATGTGTCCACTTAGGACAGTTGCTGTGTTTGGCCACCATTAATTAACTAATTTTCCAAGTTAATTGCAGACCAATCCAAGACGTCAAGTAAACATTTTTGCTCCGGATTTAAGAAACGTCTAAGTTAGCATTACACGTGGCGGTGAAGAATTGTTTGTAATATTTTTTTCCTTTTTTTACTCTTTTTGCCTAATCTTGGAAATATTTCATTTTCATTTGCCAAAAGAAAAAGAGGGGAACATAAACAGATTTGTGTCTGTTTTTGTCCTTACGTTGTGTTTGTTTTTGTTTGTTGAGTGTTTATTTTATTTTATCATATATACGGAAAATGACGAATTTATTAGTTTTGCATGCATTGCATTTCATTTCGCCTTATATGTATTCTATATGGGTATTTAAATACTATTTTCATTTGAAAGTTAAATAATATGAATTTTAATTAATATTTAAGATGTATTTTTTTTATTATATTGATAGAAGAAAAAACATAATTTATAGTTTTTTTATATAATTTTAAATATTTAAATTTTAATTTCCTGAAATGACAAATATTTTAAACCGAACTTTGTTGGATCAAGCAATATACATGTAATTATATAACTAAGAAGAAGCGGAGGAAGTATTTCATAACAATCATTAATTGATTAAGCCTTAATAATTCCTTTTTGGCCAAACCAAGTGTACATTCTATTTTAGTAAAGTAATTTAAAAATAAGAAGCTATGAAGGACAGAAAAATGTTCCATCTCGTTTCGTAAGAAGATGGAATTTCGCAGACACCACTAAGGCATTGACTATATGTGGCACTACTTTAGAGATTTCAGTTTTGAACGTGGATATGAAAAAATCAAATGGCAGAGACTACTATCTCTAAATAAGCCTCTATCTAATGTGAATTAGAATTAGTTGAACTTTAATGTGAATATCAGACATCCAATAAAACAAAAAAAGGACACTAACTATAATAAAAGTTAATTGTAATCATCAATATATTGTGAAGAAATGGTATACATGTCGTGTTAGTACTTCTAACCGATAAAGATTTTCATATGCCTCAGAGATCGTAATGTGATTTTTTTTTTGTGTGTGTCTGTGGTGGTGGGGGGGGGTTTATTTTTTATCATTACAAACGTATAATTATTGAATTTGAGCAATACCAATGAATATGAATTGAAATAAAATTATCTTAAAGTTGATATATAATTATAATTTGTACGAATTAAAAAAATGCATATATACAATACTCTTCAAGACTACTTAATTTTCTATATTTTAAAATCATAGTAGCTAATCATGATTTCCTTACCTATTTTCATTTTGTGATCTTTATATTTAATTAGTAGTAGTTATTTTAACTTACGAAGCCCACCTGGATATTGGATATGAAGTTGATCAATGATCACATATTTATAATCCAAGCTAGAGGGGACCAAACCAAAATTTTCTTTTAATTAAAACATATATAGTTTGCTAATAGGAAACCTATTCTACTCTAATACTAGGTATTCCTAACTTGTCCATGACAGAACGCAACCTAGAAATAGTACCAAAAAGGGCTAATTAACATTTATAAATCATAATCTTGTCCATTTTAAGCTACTAATTGAGATAAGAGTATCAACTGCCTTTTGTTACAATTGTACTATAATAATACATATGATCCAAAATTTCATATATTTGCTCCGTGACCATTTCTCTCCTTCTATGACTACCATAATTGAATCAATATCTATTTGATAGAATGACAACAAAAAGTCAAACATTATTTCAGTCAATACAATTGAGATGTGTTTTTCTTACTATAAATTCTATCATAGTTATATTTTAATCAAAAATGATTTTCGGTGGAGAATGTTGTTTTTTTTGAAAAAAAAATACCATATCGATCATTTTTTTGGAGTTGAGTTTTGGACTTCTATCGATAAAAGATTATTTTTTGTCATACATAATACAATATTATATTGTGAATGTTATAATGTTATGGTATAAAAAAGAAATCTTTAATTTAGAGAAATCCAAAACTTTTCCTCGGGTTAGGCAAATGTATATAGAAAATACATTTCTTTTAGAAAGAGTAAAATCAATTAGATAATATATTTATATCTCTCGTGAGAGAAAAACAAAATTACCCTATAATTAAAAAAAAAAAACAGGACAAAATGCTTAACAAATTTTGCCTCCATAACGGTCATAATTAAGAATTGTGCTATAGGCAAAATAAGGTTCATTCCCAAATCCTTATAATACCTTCATTACCATAGACTTCTAATTTAGTGATTTACCTAACAAAACAACTAAAATAAATAAATAAATCAAAGTCGTTGAGGATTGATTTGATCTATGGTGTGATCTAGGGGTGTTAAATGGCAGGTTGAGTTGAATTTCATTAAAATGAATTGAGTTAATAAATGAATGATTTGATGACATGTTTAAATGTTATTTGGGATGAAGCAGGTTGAGTTGAAATGAACTAAAAATTGGTTCACATAAAAATTCTTACTAAGTTTAAAATTCAAAGTTTATTTTCTTATAATTTGTTTGAGTACCTATTAAAACTCTTCCCTTAAATTATGACTATAAAATTATATCAAATGAAAAAAAATCTTTTGAAAAATAATTAAAACAAATTTCTCACGAGTCAATATGAATGGAATATCAGCCTAATTTTAAAATGAACTTAAACTAAACGAATCAAAACAAATTCAGGAATAAAAAAACAGGTAGTTACCTGCTCAAAAATAAATTGATTGGGCGGGTCAAAATTTTATGGGTTGAGTATATTATATTGGGCTCATTCGTTGAACCAAGTAGCTGGGCTTGGTGCTTGATTTCTGTGGGTTCGGGCCCATGTAAAGTCTCCACATTATGTGAAGCTACCAAAATTCATCCCATCCAATTAATTATAGTTGTAGTATTCGAATTTGAGGTAATTTGACAATTTCCTCTTTGTCAATTTCAAATAATAAGAAGTCCTTTAATGGATTACTTTTAAAATATCCAAACAAAAATAATCAGTCCAATAATTATCTGTTCTAATAATTATTTAAATGGATTTGTGTATAGTCTTAAATTTAGAGCTCGCTAGCAAAACATTAGAATTTTCATGGTTAAATTAAGTAGCTCACTCTTCAATAATAATAACATATTCAATGTAGTTTCACAAGTAGGGTTCGGGAAGAATGGTGTAGACCAAAACATTTGAAAGTGTATATTGAAACAAAAAACTCATTTAGTAGAAGAAAGAAAACACAATAATTAGTCATTTATTATCTTAAATTAATTACTCATAATTGCATGGAGACAATGGGTTACTATTACTTCCAAAACAAATGGTAGAATTTGTAAAAAATAATAAATAAGAATCACATGTGAGACAATATTTAACGATAAAAAAAAAATACTAGTCTGATTTTACACTTAAGTATTTTTAATTAATTAGACAAACACAAAAGCACATGAAATGAAGTTCGTTTTCATTCCAAAAAAGTGAGACGAGATAGCAAGTACTCTTCCGTTCTTTCATTTAATAATGGGCTTCTTACTTTGCTGCCTCTACAAAACCGGAACAAAAGGGGGCTCTCTTATCCAGAACCCGACCCGCCATTGTTGAGGACAAATTAGTCAATAGACAAATTCTAAATTTCTTTTTGGAATTAAGCTAACCTCGAAATCATCAAATTCATTTTCGAAACTCCAAAAAAAAAAAAAAAAGATTCAGGAAAAACAAAAGATAACCACGACGTTTCCGTGTGCTCGCTGGATGCCAAAATTCCAAAAGCAGAGCCTTTACCACATCGTTGTCAGCTTGCCTCTCCTTCTACTTAAAGCTATATATCTCCATCGTCTCTAGACTTTAAAAAAAGTCACAATCCCCCCGATTCAACATATTTCAACAACGAAACGATGCAGAGACCCAGACGCCGCTGCGAAGGCACTGCCATGGGTTCTATTGTTCTCGATCTCCGCCCTGGTGTTGGAATCGGTCCTTTTACTCTAGGTAAACTTAATTTATTCCATTTGTTATCTTGTTAAGTTACCGATTAGGGCAAATAGGTTGATCAATTTGTCTCATTTTTTGTTTTGTTTTGCAAATTGATTGATTAGTCATTCAATTTGACGTGGTTTAGTTTAGCTGATTCAACATGTGATGATGATCTGGTAAATGTTTCAGGAATGCCTATTTGTGAAGCTTTCGCGCAGATAGAGCAGCAGCCTAATATTTATGACGTTGTCCATGTTAAGTATTACGACGAGGTATGATTCAGGGTGGACAACATTTTTTAGGTCAATTTTACATGCTTCTTTTTGTTTTGGTTAATATGTTTTCCTTATTATGGTGACATCAAATCTTGCACCCTAGTCATTTTAAATCAACTTTACTCTATGAAAATGTAGTTGCTTTGAAGTTCAAAACAATCAGTTTACGGAGTGCTGATTACTATGCCTTTAAAATAATTCTTTTTGTGTTATTTAGTGTTCTGTTAGTCACATACTTAGTACCTTTTGTTGATTGAATAGAAAAATTACCCAATAAGTTGCGATCAGCTGAGCCATAATCTATTTTGCAGTAGGAGCCATTCGTAAAGTTCCCCATTTAGTTGTGATTAACTCAGCCAGTAATATATATTTTGTAGTAGGACGCATTCCATCCATTAAAATGGGTTTATAGGCTGAAATTCTGCAATTTCCATGCATGAATGGTTCTGAAATTATCAGGTTTTACATGGTATCTTAATATGATAACACTGTAATCAATGTTGTGGACATGGGTAGTTTTGCACACCGGCATCTCGAATATTACATAACTTCAATGCTCAATCTGTGTTCTGCAGGAGCCCTTAAAACTTGACATTGTCATTAGCTTCCCAGATCATGGATTTCATCTGCGGTTTGATTCCTGGTCACAGGTATTAGATTTGGTGCATGCCTTACTCGGGTCTAGTTAATGAGAATATTTAGTTGCCTTGTATGTAAATATGTTTGGTTGTAATTTGTTCAAGTAAGCTAATGATATTTTATTTATGGCTCATTCTTCGCTGAATTCGCAATTCTGAATGCATGGCTAAAATGTGGTGGCAATGCGCCAATGCCAACTTTTCGAGGCATTTGTATCCTTTATTTTGTAATCCTTGATCATTTATTTTAATGCACATCTGAGGGGCAAACTTCAACAAAAACAAGAACATACCTGGTGAAATCCCACAAGTGGGGTCTGAGGAGGGTAGAGTGTACACAGACCTATCCTTACCTCGTGGGGATAGAGAGACTGTTTACGGAAGACCCTTGGTTCAATTAACGCATATCAAAGCAAATTTTAAAAGAGAAAACGGAAGTTATGAAGACATTGCAAATAATAAGGGAAACGTTCTGAAACAAATAAAGAAAAGGAACAATAACCGCAACAAATAAAATGATAACCGAAGCATTACACTTAACATGTAGTAGCAGAAATTAAGGGACTAGAAACTACGAGAATAGTGCTAATACTACTGGAATGCAAGGAGAAACCTATCCCACCGGACAACGAGACAATGCTCAACTACTTACTAACCTACCACCCTAATCCGCGTCCGCCATAACTTCTTATCTAAGTTCATTTTCTCAGTAAGCTGGAGATGTGCCATGTTTTGTCTAATCACCTCTCCCGAACGCTTCTTCAGCTCACTTCTACCTCTCTCGAAGCTTATCACAACCAACCTCTTACACCTCCTTACCAGGACATTTGCATCCCTCTTTTTCACATGCCTGAATCATCTCAGTCTCACTTTTTTAATGAAGAGTTGTTAAAAACGCTGAAGCGCTCGCTCTAAGCGAGAAGCGAAGCGACAAGCTGTTACTCTAATGCCTTGAAGCGACACAACGGTGAAGAAGCGAGAAGCGTGCTTCTTATTAAAGCGAGAAAAAGCTCGCCTTTTAGAAGTGCTAACTAGTTTTTTTTTTTAAATTTCTGTAAAAAACTTACCATAGTTTTTACCAAATAATTTTCTTCCTTTGTCGACTACTGTTGGACTCTCTGTAAAAATACTTACCTTAGTTCTTCTTCTTCTTCTCTTTCTGTTTCTTTGCTGCGCAAGGTAACTAGATTTTTTCCCTTCAATTTGCTGTTTTAGTCTGTTTTTATTTCTTCTGATTTAATATTCCTCTGTTTGTCGTATGCTTTGTTTTTCTCTTTTTTTGGTTTTGCTAGTCTGTTTTGTCTCTATTTTCTTTTACTTTGTATTTTTGCTGTTGTGTGACGGAGTCACGATTCTGTTTTTGCTTGTAGTAAGTTGTATTTTCTTAAATAATATCTATTTCTAGTATCTATTATTTACTTTTTAATATAATAACTGAAAGATTTGCTCAATGTGTTTACCTTTATTGAGTTCTTGATTATATATGTATGCATATTTAATATTTCTTACTTTTATACTAAATAGCGCTTTATATAAAAAAAATTGTGCGCTTTCGCTTCACGCTTCTCGCTTCGGTGAAGCGAGCCCTTATTTTTTTCCGCTTCTCGCTTCCCAAAACACTGGCCGGCCCTCATTTTGTCTCCCACGGAAGTCACTCCACCTTGTGTCGAACATCCTCTTTCCTAATCTTGTCTCTCCTAGTATGCCTACACATTCTGAGATTCAGACTTCATTGAATTGAATTCGGTTTGGAGTGTTCATGAAGAAGCAAAGGCACGTTGCTGCAATTGGAGAAACAAAAGATTTTACTAAGCCTGAGTATGCTGGCAACGAAAATGTCAAAGTTTGCTAATGTTGTGCAAGATTGTCCGTGCCGCTACACCTATTCATGGTTAAATTTTATTAGGAGTAAAATAAGTTTTCTTTTCTTTGGGTGTGGAAGAATTGGAAGCTTTATATTTTAATCTCTAAATTCGGGAAATAGTGCTAAGAGATCTTCAAGATAGTGAAATGTATTGGTGAATTCATCTTGTCTTTATCCTCGTTACCTTTTGTTGATTGTCTCGATGGTTGTCATTTATGGAGGGAGAATTCATCTTCTCCATGGGAAGGAATAATGAAGGGAAATATTGATTTTAAAAAATACATTGAATTTATAGAAGGAAAGGCAATCATATCTGATTTTGGTGCCGGAAGGTAACTCTGAAGATTGAGAGTCGAAAGAAATGGAGCATTTTTCTTGGATACTAATAGTTTAGTGGCTAAAGAATGGCAGCATGGGATGGCATCAAAAGCTGACGTCGGGGTGGGAGGGAGTTTCCTGGTGAAACCTTACTATATTTATCTGGATGGTTCAAAAACTGCTAAGAATTAGCTTTCTTTGCTTGGTCCGCTTCATGGGATGTTATCATTAGGTTGCAGCAATTTGAAAAGGAGGAGTTACATAATGTTAATCAGTGTTGCATGTGCAAGAAAAAGGGGGAATACACTAATCTTGTGCTCCTTCATTACACTATGTACTATGTAGTGGAAGTAAGAGTTTTGGTGTATTCCATGATTTACTTCCCTGAAAAGTTGAAGACACCCTTGCAATGTGGAGGTTGAGCAAATCAGGGAAGGGAAGGAGGAAGTTTTGGAAATAGCATTGTGATGCCTTTTTTTGTATGATATGGAGAAATGTTTGGAGTTGAAAGATGGATGCTGAAGATAATTAGTTACCTTGTTTTCCTGTACTATTGGTGTAAATAAGAGATTCCATTATTATTTGTAGATCGTCGAATAGTTTTTTGGAGGCTCAATGTAAAGACCTTTTACCTATTAATATTTGGCATCACCTTGGTGTACATTAAGGAAATTCCTTTTGATTTACCCTAAAAAAATAATATACTTGGGGAAGTATCAATAACATGAATACATCTAATATCTAGTTTCCTTGATCATGTACATCTCCGAAGTGGAACATGATTTGGGATGGAATGAGGTATGGAAATTTCCTTTCAGGATAAATGAATCCCCTAGGTGCAAGTTAAACATCAACTCAAGAAAGCGATAGGCGAATGGGGTTAGGCACGGAAAAGGCATTTCCCCTTAGAAATATTTTTAAAATTATGTGATTCTCTTTTAAATTTATTGTCTTGTAATTTACTTTATCAGGAAGACATGAAAACATATTTCTTTTGTAAGTTTCTCTTTTATAAGATTTATTTCCTTTATAAATTAGCTCAAGAGCTTTCTACTTGCATAATGGATTAGAAACAATTTTTCAAGTATGTCTTTACACTGAGTCTACCTGTTTCAGAGACTGCGCCTTATTGAAATATTTGATGTAAAACGGCTTCAGATGCGCTATGCCACCTCTGTTATAGGGTAGGTTTTCATAGTGTTTACTTACACAACTCTCTAAATTGGTAGGTTTTCATAATGCTGTGCTAACACCTCCCAACATTTCTGTTGATTTAAATATTGTCTTTTGATTTTGTTACTTTCAGCGGGCCGTCCACTTTAGCCACTTTTGTAGCCGTCTATTCTCTTTTTGGGCCGACCTATCCAGGAACATATGACAAGGACAGAGGAGTTTACACTTTATTTTATCCAGTATGTTTGTCCAATGTCTATTGATGCCACATTTAAATCTGACTTGTGGCTTTTGGCTTATTTTTATTGTTTTGGCTTAAAAGTAAGTGCTTAAAAGCACTTATTTATTTCACCCAAACACTACAAAAGTGCTTAAAAGCTATTTTGGCTTAAAAGCACCTAAAATAAGCCAATCCAAAGAGGCTCTTATTCTATTATCCATCACTTAGTTCTGTGTTGAGGGTTCTGATTGATTGCAACTTTGCAGGGATTGTCGTTTGCTTTTCCAATTCCCTCCCAGTATACAGATTGCTGCCGTGATGGTGAAGGTATTCCTGGTTATTTTCGTTTTTCACACTTGTGCAGACTCAAATTATTTACTCTGGTATAAATAATTTTTTCCTTTCTTTCTCTTCTTTTTCCATTTCAAAAGCGGAACTACCTCTTGAGTTTCCAGATGGCACAACCCCAGTTACTTGCCGTGTATCAATATTTGATAGTTCTGCTGGAAGTAAAGTTGGTGTTGGATCCATGATGGACAAGGCCTGTACTCCTCCTCTGCCTGCTGGGAGCCTCTACATGGAAGAAGTGCATGTTAAGGTTTGTTTTGGTCCTTTACATGTCCACACTGAAGGTTTTGTGCAGTCTCTTTAATGTTATATATGTGATTTCTTATTGAATAATGTATTAATAGTAAGTTAAGTCCTCCTCCTTTGAGCTGCAGCTCTTTATGCTTTTTCGTGGGAAAAGCTCTTTAGGATGTTCTTTTTGTGTGCTTGTGGTGCTTTGACATAGAGCTGACATAAAGGGCTTTCACATCTGGAGCTTATTAGTTTGGCTTTAATGTGCTTAAATTCGGCCTTTCACAGATCTCTTTGCCATGAGAACCGTTAATAGTTTCTTGATATTTTTGTCGTCACTTTCCAATTATATTGCCATTGAAAAAGGGAATTGATCGCTGGGATATGACAGTTCTGGCTGATATGTTTGTCTTGCTCTGTTATAAATCAATCATCAGAGAATCTCAAACTTGTGTTTTAGAAAATTGTAGTATTGCCTCAAAATTGATGATGTTTTAGTTTTCATCTCAGTCCTATCTCAAATTGTGATGCAAGGGAAATGGAATTAAAGTAAACTAAATCTGGTGCCATTCCATTTAATAGTTCCTTCGTCACTTGCAATGGCTACTATTTTTGATAGTTCTTTCTCCACTTGCAATGGCTACTAGTTTTGAGGTTAGAATTCAAAAAACAAAAGTGTGTACCCCTTTTTGAATAGAGAAGATTTAAATGTCTAGTTTGATATCCTGTGGGAGGTGCGTACAAGCTGGCCTATACACTACGGTTATAAAAAAAAAGATTTGAATGTCTAGTTTGATATTATTTTTATCAGATTATTTTTTTCTCGTGCTCTATAATGCTGAATCTTGGCACTTGATGAATGATTTAGTAGTATTTTCCACTTTCAAAGATAAAAAGTTCATATGTGTTTCTGTGCAGTAGTTTAGATCATAAAAGATGTGTCGAGTGTCATTTGTTAAGTTTGACGATTAAGTTGCTCTGACATGCAGTTCAGTTGATTTACATATGATTTTGTTTGTTTTCTATCTTCTTTAGCTGGGGGAAGAATTACGGTTTAGTATTGGTGGACAACACATCCCCTTTGGTGCATCACCACAGGTAACTACTCTTTCTTTAGATTGTTTTGGAACTAATCATTCGCTTGAGTTGTTTAAAGTTTCTCTGTCTTCCATTGGATTATTTTTCCTTCATATTGTGGAAACTCTAATTGTATTGATATGATACTGTCTTCAGTCTAGATTCCATCGAATAGTCGTATCCCTATTGCCTAAAAGAAGTTCAGGATGAGTTGCAATGCAGAAGTTAATTTTTTCCTGAAGTTAAAGGGGAACAAGAGGCTGAAAACCTATTTTAACTCGTATATTGAACTAGGCGTTGAACTTATTTCACTTTTGGGTTTACAATGCTTGAATCTATTTGTTCTTATATGTTGCGTGCGGTCTGGCGTAGGTTTGTTCGTGCTGCATATCGTCCTGTTCCTTTATTACATATGTTTTGATTACTGAATCAACCATGCAAAACCTTGTCTTATCTCATCTCTATGCAGGATGTTTGGACCGAATTAGGTCGACCATGCGGAATCCATCAGAAACAGGTACTGCTATATTTTTTTGGTGTCTAACAGAAAATTGATATATCCAACTTCTTGTGAGTTCCTGTCAGGTTTCTACATGTTAGATTGTTGGTGGAGATTGACTTCATTAGTTATACAGGTTGATCAAATGGTGATTCATTCTGCTTCAGATCCCCGGCCGAGGACAACTCTTTGTGGTGATTACTTCTACAACTACTTTACTCGTGGCTTAGATATACTATTTGATGGGCAGGTATGTCATCCTCTGAGTTTCCATGAGCACATGTTATGAAGTCTATATCTGTTCTCAGATTATTGTGGTTTATTTGCAGACACATAAAATCAAGAAATTTGTCTTGCACACCAACTATCCTGGGCATGCTGATTTTAATTCATACATGAAGTGCAATTTTGTTATCCATTGTTCTGATTGTGAGTTGATTCTTCAAGATCTAAAGCCCTCTTTCGTTATACCGATGTAAAAGAATTGGATATTTTCGTTTTAATACTTTTTGCATCTTTTTTGCTGCAGTTGTAGGGTCTTATCATCAGGATGTAAACTCCTCTAAAGCCACTATTACAGCCAGCACAAAATGGGAACAAGTTAAGGTGAATTCTTCTGTTTGATTCATAGTCATTCCTATTCATTTATCGGTATTTCTTCGAGGTTTTCAAGTTGGAAGTTCTTACTATTAGTGTTCTGGATAATTGTTACTCTGCCTTGTTCCCCCACCCCCTTTTAATTTTAAAAAACTCTGAATCCGTTCATGTTAATGATATTTAGAACTAATGGGCAAACTATTGTGTACACCTGTGTATATACGTATCATCAGATATCCTCTTTTTCTGGGCTCAATTTCAAGCCGACTCATTGTTAAGTTGCTATGATTCTGCAGGAGATACTAGGGGATTGTGGTCGAGCTGCTATCCAGACGCAAGGTTCTGCAAGCAATCCGTTTGGATCCACCTTTGTATATGGCTACCAAAATCTTGCCTTTGAGGTGATTTTTTTGTTTCGAATAAATGTCTGTATACCCCACGCTGTGGTTCTGCTACACTTATCTCTCTTCCCTTTGTGCTTTCATTTCCTATTGCTTCACTAGGATCTTTGCTTATTTGTCACAGGTGATGAAGAATGGTTACCTTGCGACTGTAACTCTCTTCCAGTCCTGATCATCTATGTGGTGCGTGACCTGTGTTTATTTTTCAGTTTTCTCTGATAGTGGGTGACTTTATTTTTTATATGAACATTACATCATATTTCTATAGTTGATGACAACTATTTGCATATTCGTTGCAAAAAAATATATATTGCTATCACTATCTGTTTTGGTCAGTTCCGCAGTAATTTTCTCTCCCTTTGTCTTGGTGGTGATGTTGGTTGTCCTTGCTGCATACTAAGGGGTGTGTGTGGGATGTCCTTGCTGAGTATGAGCGGTAGCTGTTTTAAGAAGTGTCCATTTTCTAGGAGTGTTGGATTTCTTCTCCATTACAATGTGAACATGAGATGTTGATATCTGATGTTCTCTATATATGATATTGACATCTAGAGGACCTATATTTTTTTTTGACATAAAAAGAGGACCTATATTTGTTTGCCAGTAACTGCTAGCATGTCTTTCCCCATTGTGCTTTTGATCATAATCTTCCTAAACTATTGTATATTCCTTTTCGTTGTTGACTTGGTTCAGTTTGTTTCTGTCAGGCAGCCTGTTGGTATTTTGTACAGTTCAATTACTTGAAGAAAGAAAGTCTGCTTTTAACTGACCGTCATGGTGGAATTGTATCTAATGTATATTTGTTTATACTTGTACAGTTTATTTTATAATTGTCGTCTCTTGTAAACTTATATACATAGCTCCCAACTTCTTGCAATACAAGACTCGTTACTTCATTCCTCGGGTAGGTGAAGTTTGGTGGCATGTGATTTGACAAGGCATTGTGCTGACATACTTTTCGCTATGAATTCTTCTTGACAATTGTACTGGACCACTCGACCCATTTGGTATTCAGTTGGCTTTGCCCAGCTTAGTCATTTGATAGGGTTTGTTTCCAAAACAAATTAACGGAATTTTCAACCAAATAGCACAGAAAAGCAACAGTTCCTGAAAGCTGATAAAATTTATTGTTGCGCAACTGTATTTTGGTTTGATGAAAGTAGGAATAGGTACTTTTTCTATTTTTGTGGTCGTGGATGGACGCTGCGACAATTCGGATGCCTGGATGAGAAAATTGGTTCTTAACATGGTGCCTGGGAAAAATAATTTTCTAACTTACAATATGATGCACACAAATTGCGTAATTGTACAGGAGTAAAGACTGCTGACTGCCATAGCTTAGCTAGACATTAAAGAAATCATCAAATATGGAGTAGCCATTCATGACCATCTATGAAACTGAGTGAGATAAACGGTTTAGCTTCTTGTTCAGTGAGCTCCCTGGACCATTTCACCCTTTCACCATGGTCTGCCCCTGGTCCTGAACACTTGAATTGCCCATAAAATACCGTCCTGCAGATTAGCATAAATTCCTCTCAGTGAATTTGCGTTCTATAGTATGCGAAGAGCATCGGTGTGGTAAGTAGTATGAAAAAAGAAAGGAAAGAACTTACATATGCCTGTTCTTATCTCCCCAGTCATACCATCCCTTTGATGTGATGATTTTATCCATATAAGTGTAAGCAAATACGACCCTAGAGAAAGTACCCCAAGCCCTGCCCAAGTAAAGAGCACCAGATCCAGTAACTTTGCAATTGAGAAAAGAGAATCCAGTTTCCTCCAGTAAACTCTCCCTCTTCTGGGCTGTCAAGGCCCCATAGCTTTTTGTTTTGGCACGTAAATGACAATTCTCATAAAGGGACAGCCCATCACCAAATATAAAATCTACAGAACCTTGAATATAACAGTTCTTGAAATAGTGCCTGCCCCTGTGATCATACAGTGTGTCTTGTGCTCCAATGAACTTGCAATTTATGAACGCCGCTGTGTCTGCCGAAATTCTTAATGCCACCGCTTGCTTTCCTAGTGCCCCTGATGGTGGCGGTGGTGCTACATTCTGTTCACGGAGGAATTAATTATGAGCTTAATTAATTTTTATACACCTAAAGAAAACTACATGTAACGGTTTAACCAAAAGTGAGAATAGTTTTTTCGATATATCAATTGTACAAAAACTTTTATATTTATAAATGTTAATCCAAGAATTATACCTTGAATACATTTTACACCCAAAGGTGGAGCTACAGCTTCGCCTACAAGTTCGGCATAACCCAATAACTTTTGCTCAAATATAATATATGTGTTTAAATATTCTCTTATGGATTTATAATTTACCAGGTATGTTACTAGTAAGCTATATTTTCTAAAATTCAGAACCTATAAATTTAAAATTCTAGCTCCACCCTGTTAACACGCATAAAAAATTAGTTCTTAATATATCCACCTAATTGTTAAACATGACAATACAATTACCTTAAAGGTGATATTTTTGGCAATGAAGTAGGGGGAATTAACAGCAAAAGTTGCAGAACCATAAGTTCCCATTGGTTGGCCACTTTTTCCTGTCCTATCTGCAGTGTCATCCCATTTGATAGTAGTTTTGTGTGAATCAGCACCTTCCAGGGTAATGTAAGCCATTGTTGCTGGGATTTCAATCTTCTCCCTACAAAATTTTAACCTCATTTAAACAAAACTTCCATACAATTGCTCAATTTGTTGAATGCGCTTATAGTACAAAATCAAGAAGCAGAAAACAGGACAATTGAAGTGTACAAAATTTACCTGTAAGTCCCAGGACTAACAGAAATAACCACTCGGCACGAATTGACTATTGGGATTGAATCAATAGCCTTTTGAACCGTAGTAAAATCTCCGAATTTCGGGTTTTTATTCACCTTAATAAATTTACAAGGCTCTAATTTGTTCTTCGCTTCTTGGAAAACAGAATGATTGCGAGAACTCATGCGATTGATCCAATTCAAGTAGTCTTTTTCTTCATTAGCTACCCTTAGTGTATTATCCCTCCTAGAATGTTTAGCACTACTTGTGCTAATCGTAAACAACATTAACATAAAAAACAGCTCTAATAGTTTCATCCTGAGAGTACTAAAATAGTTGTGATGAAGATAGAAGATAATGAGAGTTAGAAATATATAGAAGTAGTATATAAAGGGTGAAAAAAGAATGTATGTGTACCCGTGGCATAGTGGAGTAGTTGAGAGCCAAGAGGTCGAAAAAAAATACTAAGTGATTCTTCCTATCTGTCTTGGCCTTGATAGACAGAGTTACCTAATACTTGCTGGTGGGAGCTGGATGGTATTGTGTAGAATTAATCAAGTTGCGCGAAAGCTGGTCCGGAGTCCGGACACCACAATTATAAAAAATAAATAAAATGTATGTGGTAAAAATGATTGGTCCGGACTCCGGGTGAGAAAGAGAATAGGAAGAGAATCTGACAAGTCGTGGCTATGCTCTCTATTCGTATTATCTTTTTGTTTCTTTCCTCATTCAGACCAATCTATCCTAAATTTTGATTTTACCATAGGCCGATAAATCATACCCTATGTGACTAGAAACGGATCGAAGATTTAAAGTTGGTTGTTTCCGCTTTTTATGGTTTTCAGTGCTGATTGCTGAGTCCATAGTACTACTAAAATCATGTATTCAATAAATATTTGTTAGAAATTTTAGTATTTTTTCACATATAAATATCAATGTTTGGGGATAAAAAAAATTACTGGATCTGGTTGAACACGGGTTCTATCCGCCTCAATATTGACAATTACTTCCTCCGTTTTAAAATAAATGTTACCTTAGCGAAAATAACAGTCATTAATAAATCAATAAATATAATGTCTTGTTTGCTAAGCTACTCCTAATTAATAAATATTTCTTAAAAATTAAACACTATTAAGAAGATGAAGTATAACAGTATAATCGGAGAAATATATTAATTTTTGACTTTGGGAGGGAAGAGAGTATTTGTCATATTATGCACAGTTCGATAGCAATGTGTCTGTTTAGGTCAGCTGGAGAGTGGGACTGTTAGGGAAAAACCGTGACTATAATTTGGCAGGAAAAAAACAAACAAACAAACAACTTGTACATAACACCAATTGTGATTATATTATAGTCATCTTCTTTGCAATAAAATATATGAAGTATATTTTTGTAGAGCTATTGCATTATTTGCCTGGATTGTGGTTGTTTGCGGCAGAATAATCATTCATGGGACCCTTATGCACGAGTTTGGTATTTCAAATTTCATGTGACTATTATTTTTTCAAAGAAAGTTGGGGAGGAAAAAAAAAACTGTTAATGGGTCTTAGCTACATCATATATTATAGTATTATATTATAATAAAAAATAAATAAGAGTTTGGTTAGAGTTAGAAAGTACAGCTTGGAGTTGGGAGGAGAAAGAAAATAACACAACAATCACTAATTTTCCATTCAAAGTTTCAGAAAAATCTCTTATAGTTATTTTTTCAGATATTTTGATTGAATCATTGAATAAAAAAAAGAATAATCAGGACTTCTCTAAGTATTTTAATGAGAATTTGTTTCCCACTACTATAATCCGCCACTGACCCTCACCCCTATTTTTATAGGGTTTTTTCGATTGATTCTCGACATTTCTCCTTTTTTAACCTCGCTTAGATGGGCTGAGTTGGGAGAAAGAAGAAAATGGAGTTATAAAATTAGGGGAATTGAAGGTAGTCATGATACATCTTGTCTGTGATGAAGAATTGGAGGTGTTGCAACTCCCATTAATATTATGAATTAATCTTTAAAAGTATAAATATATCTAAGATAATTTATTGAAAGATGATTCTATTGTGTGTCTAAAATTTAAATAGTTGAAACCCATCTCAAACATACATTAGGAGATATAAAAAGTACATGAGAACTTTAGGCTTGTTGTGGCGTCGTGGGCATTGTCAATTGATCAATCGGTACAAAGGATATTGTCTTCAAACTACTCCAACAACTGATTGACCACTAACTACATTTTCTAGCCCAGTTAAGCAAAATGATCCTGTCAGAGAATTCAAATCTCAAATGTATAACCATCCCCGCTTCCACAAGGAAAGCATTCAATGTTTGTATATCCTTCAAACATCTGGCATTTGACGAATTTGATGTTTTACAAGAGAAGGTGTCGAAGCTTGGTGGGTCTACTAAACTTCTTCGGCGTGCAATTCTCCAAAATCAGTACTTGTAACAAAGAAAGGTCACAGATTGATGGTGGTTAAGTATTGATGTTATTACTAGAAAGGTTTGAGTATGGTGGCTGTCTACTCTATGAGATTCATCATAATGTGCTCACTTTTCTTTCCTTGATGGAGATTTTTTTGGGCATGTGGACCAGAATATTTACTGTCACCTGGCTATTCTTCTGATGTTACAATACAATTGCACATATGGAAATTTGTGTGGAGATTTTTATGAGGACCCAGGTTGAAAAGGAAGTGAACGCTTCTCTTGATTCTTCAAATAAAGTCAATATTAGTAGGAACTATCAATCTCATTACATCAACTCTGTTGCAGGAACTTGTTACTAGGCTAGCTAACCCGACCCTTTTGGCAAAAGAGAATCTTTTGAGCAATGAAAATTCCGATTTTTTGCTTTAAAATAGGGAAAATACTCTGATTGCTGAAACAATATCAGACACCTAAAACATAGTAAGTGCGAGATTCTTTCGCTTAAATTGCATGGTGTCCACTCAACAGAACCCAAACTAGACTGCATTAGCAAATTTGTCTTTTACTTTAGAACAACTAGAGCCTCAAACCTATATGGTTTTACTAAGTTCCAAAAAGGAGCTAATTTTGTGGCACAGGAAGTTTAAATGATAAGGAAAATAAGGACTAATGAAATCCAACCATCAGTTTGCAAATTCCTACATAAGTCTGTCAAGCCAAGTCAGTAAGTTATCAAGCCAACTGGCAAGAGCTAATTGACAAAACTATAATGGCCTCAAATGATATTATCTTTTAGAACTATATATGTAGTAAGCATGGGGCTCTCTGCCTGTATATTGAACACACAAGATATACTCAGGAGTTGAGGAGAGAAAGATAAGGAAAGTAAGAAAATGGCATCAGCATCTCTCCTCAAGACATCTCCAGTCCTTGACAAGACTGAGTTTGTAAAAGGCCAATCCCTACGCCTTCCATCCGTCTCCGTCCGCTGTCACCCAGCTGCACTCACTGTCCGTGCTAGCTCCTATGCTGATGAGCTCGTCAAAACCGCGGTACACGGTCTTTTATACTCCCTCTGTTATTTTATATAACCATTCTGTATGTGCCAAATCAAATATTGTTATATAAAATGAGAGGAGGAATCTTGCTATGACTTCAAAGCTTCCTATCTCATGTAGTACTAATTGTTGTTTTACTTAGTCTTAACAACATGCACTTATCTTCTTTTTACTGCTTAATTATCTCTTACTACTATGGATAATTTGCCTGAAGAGTTTTGCTAGTGTTTTCCTTTTCTGATAAAACGGTGAAACAATGTATTATTACAAGTTCTTGATAAGTTTGTTGAATATGGATAGTGATGCTGTTAGTTTGTGTTCAAAATTATTACCGAGATAACGTGATGTATCATAAATGGTGAACTGAGATTAATTAGTTTTTTCTAAGAGTACGAGTGTTAAACATTTTCTGTAGAACGTGAGATGAATGAAGCATATTTAGCTAATTTGAACTAATGGATTGAGTGTAGAAAACTATTGCATCCCCTGGTCGTGGAATTTTGGCCATGGATGAGTCCAATGCTACCTGTGGGAAGCGTTTAGCTTCAATCGGAATGGAGAACACTGAGGCTAACCGCCAGGCATTCAGGACCCTGCTAGTTTCAGTTCCTGGACTAGGGGAGTACATCTCTGGTGCAATCCTCTTTGAGGAGACACTTTATCAATCAACCGTCGAGGGAAAGAAAATGGTTGATGTGCTTGTTGAGCAGAACATTGTTCCTGGTATTAAGGTTGACAAGGTAAAAGATCTAAATTTAGTGACTTAAAAAGGTGCAAGGATTCTTCCGTCGTGTATTTCTAATAGTTTGTTATTTTTTGCTTGTAAACTATAGGGTCTTGTTCCTTTGGCTGGCTCAAACAATGAATCCTGGTGCCAAGGTCTTGATGGCCTTGCCTCTCGCTCTGCTGCTTACTACCAACAAGGCGCCCGGTTCGCCAAATGGTAGAGTGCTTCTCTTTTATAAGTAAAAGCAATAATTACTTAATTTGAAGCTTATCTTGTCTTCTTCATTGTGAACCTTACAGGCGTACTGTTGTGAGCATCCCTAATGGTCCTTCAGCACTTGCAGTGAAGGAAGCAGCCTGGGGTCTTGCTCGCTACGCTGCTATTTCTCAGGTAAGTTGGCATATACATAGGATGTGGATTTTGTAAGTTCTGCGCATGAACAATGTGTAGATTTTTCCAAGTATCAAGTTAAATTTACCAACAATAAGTAGTGAACTTTCATAGTAAGTGCGATATGGTAACATGTAAAATGGAGTAATGTCCTGCTATAACCGGTTAAAAATTGCACTAATAGTATAAATTTAAGCCTTCTACACGATTAATAGCTAAAGTATCTTGATCATTCTTGTAGGACAATGGGTTGGTACCCATCGTTGAGCCAGAGATCTTACTTGATGGTGAACACTACATTGATAGGACCTTTGAAGTCGCCAAGCAGGTGTGGGCTGAAGTTTTCTTCTACCTTGCCCAGAACAATGTCATGTTTGAAGGTATCTTGTTGAAGCCCAGCATGGTCACCCCTGGAGCTGAGTGCAAGGAGAAGGCCACCCCACAGCAAGTTGCTGACTACACCCTCAGTCTCCTCCGCCAAAGAATCCCTCCTGCCGTCCCAGGAATCATGGCAAGTATCTACATATCTGATAGATCAAATATTTTTCCGTAATTCCAAGAACTTGACTTATAACTTTTTTCATGATCTTATTATACACAGTTTTTGTCTGGTGGACAATCTGAAGTTGAGGCAACTCTTAACTTGAACGCCATGAACCAAAGTTCCAACCCATGGCACGTGTCGTTCTCATATGCCAGAGCCCTTCAGAACACATGCCTGAAGACTTGGAGTGGTAGACCAGAAAATGTGAAGGCAGCTCAGGATGCCTTGCTTGTTAGAGCAAAGGCCAACTCTCTTGCCCAGCTAGGGAAATACACCGGTGAAGGTGAGTCCGATGAGGCCAAGAAGGGAATGTTCGTGAAGGGATACGTCTATTAAGTGTCTACCAAAGTATATAGATATTTAATGATGAAGCATGTAATGTAGCCAAATCAAACTGCATAAATGCTTATAGTTGCTCCTCAAGACTGTTTTGTTCATATGCCGTGTGCTTTTAGCAATTTATTACATTCATCCTGCTCTGTTGGTTTATGTTATAATGAGCTCAAATTCTCCACCAAGTTAAAATCAATTATAGTGTAAGAGAAGAAATAACATTCTACTTCTAAGATGAAAGTTGTGATCTTAACTTTCAATGATGTAAAGATATGGCACATGAGCCTAACTCAACCCCAAAAGCTAGCTCATGAGGGGAGGATTGCCCAAGTCCATATAAGGAGACCACTAGTCCATTCCCCAACCGATGTGGGACTTTTACCACTCTAACAAGACAATTCGAAACAGAGTTTGCAGTAAATACAAAGTGAATTCCCAAACTTAGAATAAGAGTATTTCACAAGGATTGTATCCTGGAGAATACTCGCCGTTGACCCAACAGCAAACTATGAATTGAGGAAGCAGCGCGTATTATGATTCTTCAGGAAGTATATAAAATATCCTAACTCTTAAAATATATTTTTTCGGAAGTTTAATCATCCAGAGAGAGTTAAGATGACTCTGGTTAGTGAAGCACAGTAGGTTGCTACCCAATCAACAGAGGTTCAAAAGCTACATTCCTGAACAAAATATTCAGATTTCGGCATATACCCTTTTTCCAAAGGCAAAAGCGATATGTGATCTTGACATCCTCTATGATATGAATACTTTGTCTATTCAAGATTTCCAGATTGAGTTCTGTGCTAGGAATTATGCAAAGGAAATAGTCGAAGCGTAATGATCCTTGTAGAACCCTGATAGCATATTGCAAAGAAGTACTAATGGGAAGTGCTAGAGGCATGGGAGCATATAATGAGAGAAGGCAACAAATGTGATGACTTTCTTGCCGCACAGGATCATGTCGATCTTGATCAATTTTTGAATAGAAAAAGTAGAATAATACAAGTGCAAGAAACCATAAAAATAATCTTTACACCTAAAATTGACCTTAAATTTCAAGATACAATAACTTCTACTATAATCATCATAAACTTCAGTTACATCAGCTACTTTCAGCAGGCAGTTTCTTCAATGTTGTCTTAATGGCAAAACTAAATCCTAAAGCAAATAATGATCATGAGACTGGCGAAAAATCAAAGCATTCAGAACTTGCGCTTTATCTAACACTAATTGCCAAATGTTATCGATTACTAATCTGGGCTACTGAGCTTCAGTCATATGCGCAAAGTTGGAACATGCATGCCACATGAGGTCTATTTGACGCCTCAATAACATTTGCTCATAGAATATCTGGCTGGATTTATCCCTGAAGATGATTTAGTCCTGTTGAGGAAAAACAAAAAAATCAGTTCAAAAAGTAATGCTTAGAAACTTAAATAGGGAAATACTATTAGATCAACCTTTTTATGAACAATCTGTCCAGTTTTCCCCTATAAGTTCTGCACAGCAGAAATGGGCTGAGAATAAATTTATTGTAGAATCATTCTAGTTGGTTTCGCATAGACTTGACAGTGTTAACTGCAACTTCAAGCAGGAACCTTCTATTCAAATATATTCATGAATAGGATCCCAGGAGATTAAGAGAGACATTAACAAGAAAACATAAGAACAAGAAAAACACATCTCTTCAGTAGACATTTCAGCAACCTTCTTCTAGTTCGGAAAGGATTTCAATTTCCAGATTACGAATAAAGTCATCTGTTCTACTTACTAAAAAGGGAAAAGTAGAAGAAGGGACATGAATTGATGAAACTGGAAGAAACTCATCTCCACTAATTTATAACATAGACCAATGGCTCATTGGCTTTCAGACAGTTCAGTCACATGATAAATATTTAGCATTCATACGAAAAAAAGAGAATGTGAAGATTCTGCATTATATCAAGTTGAAATTACTGACGAAATATAGCAAAGTTATTCCGAAATATATTACAACTGGCTAACCTGATTAGATGCCTGACCATGAAAACGACTTGGCTTCACATTCAAGTCGATCATTTTGTCCTTCTTGCCATGCCCATCTGCACTCCCATCTGAAATTAGGATAGGAGACCCCCTGTGATTTTGTTGATTGTCTTTGACCATTGGCGTTGGTGACTGACTATGATCCCTCTTATTTTCACCGGGATCTAATGTCTTCCTGGCTAATTCCTCTGTAGGCCCAGACTTGTCTCCTGGAAACTATATGAGAAACAAACGACCTTATATGTAACACATTGCACATATTAAGAGTAACATGTAACTCATACAACGGAATACCAACCTCAACTTTCTGCCTCAACAGGAGATATCTACTGTGTGTTCGTTTACCGCCAACGTGTACCATCATGTCACATTGCAGACAAAGAGAACTTCCATCAACTTCACAGTAAAAGAATGCTTCACGTGTAATGCAAAGGAAATTACTGATAGTTAGTTCACTTTGCAGGCCCTCGTTTGTAGGACAACATTACAAAATAAAATAAAAGAAATCAGAAGAAGAAACTAATCAACTGAAGAACGAAAAAGGATTTAAGCTCCACTAACCAGGTGAATTTTCACAGATGTCACACCGAGGAACCTCGTTGGGCTTAGCAAGTCCAACCCTCACATGCCTACTAGCAAGCTTGTTACACATATGAACCTATGGACCAAATTTGAATATGCTTAGAAGTGTCCACAAGAACGAAAACATCAGAAGTCTCTTAGTGACATTGTCAATATTAGCCGATTAAACCAAGATAAGAAGATTCAGATGGCATTCAATAGATTTGGCCTTTCATGACTCCGGATCAGAAATATGAGTGTTGCAGATATAATTGAAGAACCTTGAAGTGTATCCTCTCTAACATCTTAATCTTTTAGATGAGGTGATCACATAATTCACATGTGTAGGGATATTCAAGATATAATCAAGTAAATAGAACCATATCCTCTCTAACAGCATAAACTTTTCAAATAAGTTGTATCTCATAATTCAACAGCTAAGAAGATCAGAATCATTTGAAAACTACTGACATATACAGATATATAAATAACTTTTAAGGGCTAAGAAAAAAAGTCATTATCAACATAAAAGAAGATGAACTGATGAAACTAGAACCAAAGAGAAGAAGCAATGATTCCCAGAATTTACAATTAGGAATACTGTGAACACATGTCAATTTGTTCAACAGGTCAGCATGATTTTTGATCTTTATAAGAAAAAATGCCCTGTGAGAGCAAGCCTGACAATAAGCAACATGATCTCTCTATTCTAAACTGACTCAATTGACACACAAGCCTAGTGAAATCAAGACTGTCTGATGCTATCCAAAAAACAAATAACTTTAAAGACACACATAATCTTAGGCAATATTAGTCCTAATTAGCACCATCCTATACTTGTAGTTTATATAACTATGCTCAACACAAGCAATCTGCAACTCACTACACAAAAAAGATGGTCATTTCTCTGTTCCTTCTTTAAAACTGAACATATTCCGGTAAACACTACAAACCAACCACTCAAAATACAAAAGCATATTTTCAAGAAATATAAATGGAAAAATTTCATACAAGTAGAGTATTAAATTTGAGAGTAAAAATGAGACCTTTTCATCACAGGCACGGCAAAGGGCAGCCTCATCTGCAGCACAGAAAAGAATGGCTGCAGCACTTTCACAAACATCACAAAGTGTCCGCATAATTCATTTCTACCACAACTCACCCAATAATAAAACAATATAAAGCCTCATATTATTACCTAGATTCCTTCAACTACTCTTTTATCAAGAATTAAGTAGCCTATTTAGACAAAGACTGGAACTTTTAAGTCTGGAGAAAGTTGAATAGTACACTAGTTTAAGACAATGCAGAATACAACTCACCAACCAACTCTTATATATTTATTGACAAACAATACTTTTCTCACAAACCCAAAGGTTTTGGCACGATCCTTCTGATCTTAACCATTCCTTCGAGATTTGTGAATGGATAAAATTCTGCTAAAAAGATTTTGTTCAGTTCAAATTTTTAGATTAGTCGAGAAAGCAAGTATTAGTATTTGCTACTGTTTGTCTTCAATGACAAACTCAGAATTATATGAATAAGTTGAACATCTACCGTATAACATACATTAAAAAAAACTCTGGCCATTTAGTTGTACTTGTCCGCTGCTCTAAAAATAAATTTTTAGTCCATCCGTCCACTTTTAGTTATTATTATTTTCTTTTTTATAGTCAAACGAAATTAATATGCAATTTTTAGTGTTTTCGTATAATTTTTGAATATCTAAATTTTTTGTTTAAAATATTGAATTAATGTAATTTAATTTAACTTTAAAAAGTAATCGAATTAACTTTCAAATAGCGTAACATGACAACTAAAAATAGACGGAGGGAGTAACATATAAGAAAAGACAAAAAAAAAATTCGTATTTATCCTCAACGTGGATTACTTATTTCTTAAATAAATTCTCAAGATTTAAAAATATACATTAATTAATATGAATATTATGATAAAATTCTTATATTAATTATTGTTTCGTAAGAAACGTAGCGAATGTAAAGAAGTATTTTTGTGGATGTTGGTGAAGGATGAACTAATTGATGGTACTAGGATAATTTTTCTTATTGGCTGGGGTTTTGAAAAATTAGACCATAAATAGCACCATGATCTAGTAAAGGAAAATATATACTCATATAAGAAAACTTAAAAAGAAAAATATATTCTGGCATCAACATTCAACACAAGGAATACAGCACAGCCACAAGATTAAAGAGTGTGGCCATGAAGATTCCTATTGGAGTGATATGAACCACCAGTTACATATCTTAGACTTAGCCCATCAAATTTAATATTTTAGTGAGTACTGCCTTGTTTTTTTTTTTATGATAGTTCCGATTAAATTTGAAACGCACATTGTAGAACTCATTTAGGGATGTCGCTTCCAAGAGAATCTTTTTTATATCAAATCTCAACTCTGAGACCTCTAATTAAAAGTGAAACAATCTCAACTAGTGCTCCACGACCCATATTGACTTGTCTTTTCAGTTATGCTTCTCCATTTTCATCATTTTGGATTTTATTTTTTAATGTATAAGCCACATTGTGAGGTCTGTGATTATGCCACGCGCCCCTTTGTGTCTTCTCATTCTCAACTAATCGTACATGAATTTTGTTTTGGCTGTTCAATGATTTGTCGATTGATCAAGTTTGGTCCCCTAATTCTTCAAGTTTTGTCTATTTTTTTTCATGTGGCTCCTAGTACTGATCGTGAATTCATTAGTTGCCCAGTCGGTAAACAATTCGTTAGGACATGATTTTTTTCTGTATTATCGAAAATAATATTTTAAATTTAAATATACTTTTTTAATTATATTTTGATATAAATATATTCCTAATTTTAACTGAGAAATACATATCAGCATAGAAATCATATGATCTATTTCTATTTTAACCCATACTTTCCGGTGACCCAGCTTGAAACAAATCTATTTTCATACTTCTCCACCAAAAACTCACATTAAAACTTCCATGAAAAAACTTTTGGAGATGAATTTCAAGTGTGAAAAAATGGTTTTGATTTTTCACTCACAAAATTTCTACTCTTAGTTAAATACCTTTTTCCTTTTTTTTTCAAGTGTGAGTTTGAGTCACGAAAAAAGAAAAAAAAGGGAACTCCCAAAAAGGAATTCAAAGTACTATTTTTTATTCAAATATCACAATTTTTATATCCAAATGCCTATTTAATTATATTGATTAGTGATTGTGTAAAAAAATTCTACTCTACCATGGTAGGTTATTGTCATTGTAAGTTATCTACTTTATTTTAAAAGTAATTAGCTTTACTTATGAATACAATAATAACATATTCGATATAATTCTACGAGTAGAATAAGAGAGCAGTGTGTACACAACCTAAAACAAGAAGGAAAGAAGCTAGTCTCGATGAAAATAATGAAAAAGAATAAATATTTACTTGTAATTAATTTCTCAACTAATTTATAGTTATATTTTATTTTTTTTGGAAAACTTACATAAATATACTATATTAAGAAAATATTTACCATTTATAGCAATAACATTTTTTTCCACTTGATCACTTTTAATACATTTATAATACAGTTTTAATACATATTGCAGATTTAACATAATATTGTTATATATTGCTATAAATGATAGTAATAAATAAAAAGTATCGCTAAAATCAATAATTATTTATTAAAAGGTACCAATCCAAGTAATTTTTCCTATTTTTTTCTTATTTTATTATTATTAATGTAATAAGTTAAAGTCATCTACTAAAGTTTGGATTGTTGTGAAGCAAGTTGAGTCATAAGGGTCTCATATACCCATCCTAAGTGGGCAACTAAAACATCATGAAAGAGGCAATAAGCCAACAAATCACAATGTTACAAATATGTTGTTGTCTGTTGTTTGGTTTCGACACACCCACACCCCTTCCGACCCAAAAAGACTTTGGGTTGTACATTGAAATTAGACAGTTGTTTTAGAAAGTTCCAATCACATTTCTTGGAGGCATGAAATTTAAACTTACCCAATTCCACCATTTTCTAAGATTTGTGTATAGTGTAAACTATATACAAATGTAATCGCAGTTTTAATGTAGTTACAAAAAAACAGAAGAAGAAAAAGCTAATCACATATTATAAGCAACAAATCCGTTCACTCAATGTAGATTAGAATGTTTTTTGTTATTAAACTGTACATATACTACGCCAATTTTCTGTTGTTAGGGAAGTTTACTCGAAGAGTCTGATTTTTCTACCAAAAAAATAAAAATAAAAAACATCAAAATGCAGCTAGCTTATTATAATTAGATCTCAATACAACATGCATCCTTATTGTCAATGTCTTCGTTGTAGAAGTCTCACATCGGTTAATTATGGAATAAAGAGTCTTTTTATATGGCTTGAACAATACTTACCGCTTGAATTAACTTTTAAGGTTGAATCCGACCTAATATGCATTTCTATATTATTTTCTCTTCTTGAGACGAGTAAAATTATAATAATTGGACACATACAAACAATATAGTATATAGTTTGAAAATATATAAAAGTACATCAATTATTCAAGCTTTAACTTAAACATATGAACTTGTGGAAAAGCCACTTAATCAAACAAATGATAAGAACTTTCAGTCACACAAATATTACAAACTAGAACTTGTATCATGTTTAGAAGGAAAAGTTGAGCATGTTCATGCTTAAGTTCTCCAGCATCTCATTCTCCATGAAACCACAGCCATAATTTGTGGCAATCATTTTGTTATAATAGTTGTGGGGCTTGAGTGAGCAGCTTGAAGAGATGGGCAGAATTGGAAGATTGTCACAGTTGCATATTTCAATCATGTAGCCATCAGGGTCATGGAAAAACACCTGATCCACCTTCATCCCTTCTTCCTCAACAAGTGCAGTCGCGTATCGCATTCCCATTTCCTCCAACCTCCTCTTCACCACCACAACATCACTACTCTGCTAATTGCAATTCCATAGAGTGTACACATGTTAGGAAAACAGAACAATTGAAACACCAACTTCATATTAAGAACAATTGAACCGATTTAAAAAATTTAACGATTACAATTGAACCGAAATACATTGTGTTTTTTGAAATTATGGGTTCATAGTAATGTCAAATGTTTGATCATATTACATGATCTGCCTCTGTTTAAAGAATGAAAGTTAATTTACCTGGAAGGAAATGTGGTTATCCTTGGGATTAATTGGTCGAGGTTCATCGTAATCCTCCATACCTTTGTTCTCAAGCAAGTGAATCCCCACTCCATAGTTGTACAACCTTACCAAAGCAATACTATATTAAAACACGAAGCATGATTGTATTTGTAATAGAGAGACGACAGAGAGGCTAATTAATTTACCAGGCTCCATGGAAGTTGAAAGAAGAAGGCCGTTTAACAAGGCAAAAACCCAACACATCTTCATAGAAGCGCACAGAATTCCAGACATCTCTCACTAACAAGGACACATGGTTTAGTGAAAGCAGAGGCAGTGCTTCGCAGCTGCTCACTTCCTCAATCTCTACTATCATCTTTCCTTCCTCGATCGATAGATTTATTGATTTTTTCCTTTTTCTCTTGTTATGGACAAGTCTAGCTAGGGAGATTGGCTTATTTATAACTGCATAACGGAGACTTACAATTGGCAAATGAAGATCTGTGAACTTTCCTAGAAAATTCTTATCATTGGAGTGTAAGTATAGGACAACGATGTACCATTTAGA
>JAJONZ010004401.1:0-26165 GCA_029582445.1 Solanum paucissectum
TCGTTTGTATAAATCGTTGACAACCTCTCAATTCAATTTTATGTGTTTGTATATCTGTATAAAATTTGAATTTGTATACAATTGAATCGAAATAAAACATTTGTATATCAAATATCGCTCTCTCTTTCGCTTTATACAAACATAAATTATACATTATATTTTGTATATCTGTGTTTGTATAAAACGAGAAAGAGAGAAAGGCAAAAGAGAACTGGGCAGGGGAATATTTGTATTGTATAATTATAAGTGTATAGGACGAAGATATATTTATTTGCATGTATATATATAATTTTCTCTTTCTTTATACAAACAGAAACGCAATTTATACATTTCTGTTGTATAAAGTGAGAGAGGGGAGCGACAGGGAGCGAGCGAGAGAGGGAGAGTGGCGAGCGATAATTTGAGGGAGAGAGGCGACTGGCAAACAGTTTTCTACAGAGCACAAATAAATCAAACGGTAGCTACTGTATTTATTTTACATTTTTAGTTTGTCATTCTGTACAATTATCCCTAAGGGAAAATTGTATATAATAGCAAACTATTAATTCAAATTAAATGTTATAAATATACTTTGATTTAATTGTACCCTATAGCAAACTATTGCTATTTTCGCCACCCTCCCTAGTGGAATCTCGCTTGCCACTCTCGTTTGGTGGCAGTCTCGCTCGCCTCTCACGCTTTTATACAAACACAAATGTATAAAATGTGTTTGTGTTTGTATAAAGCGAGAGGAAATTATAGATATACATATATTTTCGTTCCCTTCTCTCTCCTCTCCCAGATCTCGCTCGCCACTCTCCCAAATCTCGCTCGCCACCCTCGCCTCTCTCGCTTATACAAACAGAAATGAAATGTATAATTTGTGCTTCTGTTTGTATAAAGCGAGAGAAAATTGTATATACACATGCAAATACATATATCTTCATCCTATACACTTATAATTATACAATACAAATATTTTCCTGCCCAGTTTTCTTTTTCCTTTCTTTCTTTCTCGTTTTATACATACACAGATTATACAATTGATCTTTTGTATACAACTGCTTTCTTTTGTATATGTATAGCGAATTATACAACCGCTTTGTTTGTATATGTATATCGAATTATACAACTATTTTTTTTGTATATGTATAGCGAATTATACATATATATGTTTGCTATGGAGCGCAATTATGCAAACTTTGCTATAGCATACAAATATGAATTTTGTGTTTGCTATATGTGAAAGTTGCTCTTAATTAAATTCATATTTATTGAATTTAAATAATTAATTCAATTATATTAACCCATAATATTTATTTGGACTAATATATTTATGAATTTAATATAATCCAAATTATTTAGTAAATTTATATTTAAATAAATTTTAAATGATTACATAGGCATAGATCATTTCAATTTTAATATATACGATTTGGTTAATTCAATTGTTTATTTATAAATGATCGAATCAAAATTATTTTGGTTCGATTTTTTTGATTCAAACTATTATTTAGGGGGGAAAATATATGTCTTAATTTTATTAATGACTAGATAAATATCTATTTTATTAATGACTAAATAAATATATCCACTTGATATAGGTATACCTCATGAACCTTTAAGCTTACGTGATAAAAAGTGTTCTCAAATTAGCTTTTGAACATGTAAAGATCCTTAATATAAAGGTACATTTTGAGGTTTTTAGTTTATTTAGCAACAAGATGTTGGCTAATTCCACTTTTAAGAGCATCATTACCTTTCATGTGATGGATTAATGTTTGTAACGAAAAGGGGAAAAGCCATGTATACTAGGTGTTTAGGAAGAAATATGTTAAACAAAAGGTTGCTTTCTAGAAAGAGACTCGAGTTATCTAAATCATTACCTAATCTAAATTATCTGAAAAGGTTTATGCTTAATAAAAAAATCAAAAGAAGTGTTGATTGTTGAAGTTCCAAATATCTCCGCAAAGAGCTCTTTATTCATGTTAAGTTAATGAATTTGGATTGAAAATCTAGTGATCAATTTGAACTAATCAAAGATAAAAAAATATGATCGATCGAGAGAAGCTGAAAGAAAATATATTCCTTGATTCATTATCTTCAATGTACAGTATGTAGTATAGACCAGTGCTTTCTGCTCCCTCATACATTCATACTCAGAATTCCCAGCTACAACAGCTTTCCACTTGCCTTTGTTCTCGGCTCGATATCCAATTAACTATAGATGTCTAGTTTTGTGACCGTTCATCAACTTGTAACAATCAATTCACAAGTGTTCTTTCATATGACAATAATCACAAAATGCATTTGGACTATAGTTCTTTAGTTTATGATTTCCAAGACCAGGTCTCGAAGTGAACATTATTGTTGGAGTCATGTTTTCAGACAGCATTCTACTTGAACTTGCTACCAATAAGGCTTTCATCTTGATTAATCATAGCATATGCCAGATTGATGCTCGGAATCTGTTGCATCAACAAAATTTGATATTGTAAGTGTCATTGAGTCCCATGAGAAAATGCAATATCCTAATTTGATATTGCAAGTGTTCAAAAAATTCTCTACACTTGGAGCAATTACAGGAATGAAGAGACATAATAGAGTCATAGTCGTCCCATAGGCCTTTAAATCTAAAATAGTATTAGTAAATAGATACAGAGGAACCTCGTTGAACAAGAGTGAAAATCTCCTTATGTAATTGAAAAGTACGAGAATTGTTAACCTTGTTAAATCTTTCCTTCAGGTCTTCCCAGATTAAATGTGTAGCTGAACAAAAAAGGACTCGAACATAGAGATATCTCTAATCACATTTCACATTATCCAGGAAATTATGAGTGTGTTGCATCGATCCCATAGTCGAGCTAAGACCCTGGATAATGATCCCGCTTTATTGTGAATCCTACTTTGTTCTTCCCTAGTAACGCCAATTGTCAGTTCCGGTGAGCATAATTCCAATATTAAGCAGCCCCGATGCATGTGATGGATATGAGAAATTATGAATTACAAGGAGTATAAGCTCTAAATAGAGCAACAATGGAAGCTTCTAGTGAATGGAAGAACATGAGAGAAATCGATATGTGAAGAATGAAGCTTAACTTTTCTATTGATCAGTGTAGTATTTATATACATACAAAATGGAAAGTATCTAATCTAACTGCACAGTGAATTAACTAACTCTGACAGACTAACTACCTAACTAATTGCGTAACTAATTATATGATATTTACAATTACAATATAATGTTTAATACCCCCCCCCCTCAAGTTGGAGGTGGAGACAACACTGCCAACTTGTCAAGGATGGAAGAGTGTTTTATTCCTGTCAAAGATTTAGTTAGTATGTCAGCCAGCTGATCATGTGTAGCAATGTGATTATTAAGTAGAGGGATTATGAAAAGGAAAAATATTCTCATGAAAAATGCCATCTCTAGAAACATGTATTCTTTTTGTGGACAAATTTAGAACTTTGTACTCTTTTGTCTCATAAGGATATCCAACAAAGATGTGAGGATTAGTTCTTGGTTCGAATTTAGCTCTATGAGGTATGGGAACTGTAGGATAATAAAGGCAGCCAAAGCTTCTCATGTGAGAATAAGAAGGTTTCTTTTTGTATAGGATTTCATATGGACATGCATTATTTAATACAACAGAGGGATCATGTTAATAATGTATGTTGCATATAGAAGACATTCTCCCCAGTATTGGACAAGAAGTTTAGATTGGAAGAGTAGTGCTCTAGCAGTCGCAAGCAAGTGTTTGTGTTTTCTTTCCATCACACCATTTTGTTGTGGTGTGTAAGGACAGGTTTTCTGGTGAAGGATTCTTTTTTTTTTTGGAAATTTTTTATTGTTTCAGTATTTACAAATTCCAGACCATTGTTTGTTTTGATTGCTTTAACAGTGGTTTTAAATTGGTTTTCTATTATGGTAATGAAAGCTTTCAAGGTCTGTAATGCATTGCTTTTAGAGCTGATTAACTGGGTCCATGTGGACCTGCTAAAATCATCTACAATGGTGATGAAATATTTGAAATGGTTGTGTGTGGCTGTGTGATATGGTCCCCATAAATCAACATGAAGTAGTTCAAAAATATGTGAGGTAAATGTGGTTCTGGGTTGTAATGGTAATCTTTCATGTCTTGCCATGGGACAAATAGAACACATAAAAGGCTGTTTAGAGGAGAATGTTACAGGAATACTGGAAATACCCTTCATCTTGACAAAAGAAACATGTCCCAATCTATTATGCCACATAATGTCCACACTGTTTCTATTACATGTATGAGAATTAAAAACACAAGAATATGAAGGTGTATCAACTGAAGAATGTTTAACTGCTAAACAAGGTTTTTTTTATTGACAGAAGTAGTACATTATTTCTGGGAAGAAGAATTGACACTACAAACATTGTAAGTACTAGATGAAAGTGAACTACTATATGGAGCAGAAGTAAAAGAATTGACACTACAAACATTACAAGTACTAGATGAAAGTGGACTACTATATGGAGGAGAAGCAAAAGATTTCTTCAGACAACTTGGACATAAGAAGTAGAGATCATCATCAGCATTACCAAGCACCAGAGGCCTCTTCATTGAAGGGGCCTGTATGAAACATAAGGTTTTGTTAAAACTGATGGTACAATTTGAATGTGTAGTAAGGGTGTGAATGGAGATCAAATTATACTTGAAAGATGGAACAAACAAGACCTTTTGTAGACTGATCAGAGGTCCTAATGTTACATTCCCAATCTGAGTCACCTTAACCTTATAGCCATTAGGTAGTGCAATTAACATTGGGTAGGGCAGCAAGGTAATGTTATGCAAGAGAGATCTATTGAAGGTCATGTGATGTGAAGCTTCAGAGTCTAAAATCCATAAGTCAGATCTATTTATGAAACATTCGCATGACAGTTTATCAAAAACAATAGAGGAAGTGCATATTGTGATACCTGCAAAATCAGTTTGTCCATTTGCAAGAGTTGAGTTTGTAATGGATCATTCATTCTCATTCTCTCTATGAAATTGCTGAAGCATACTTTGACATGACCATATTCATCTTTGGTGAGACTCGTATTGTACAGTTCCTCATGTTGATCCACTGATGGTCCCTTTCTAGGAGCTGAATCATGTGTACATTGACAATTTGCTACTGGCCTATTTCCAGGCCCCCTAGGGTATTGTATGGAGTAGTGTTTTGAGGGATTTTGGGAGGTAAAAAATTGTTAGGTCTTGGAGCAGGGTTGTTATAGGGATAGTTTTTCTGATTTGGATTGTCATTGTTTGAACTAGGGCCAGATGGAGAACCGGATGGATATCCATGGAGCTGATAGCATTTCTCCATGAAGTGTCCAGTCCTCTTGCAATAGTTGCAGAATCTATCTTTGTATGGAATTTGACAACCATTTCGTGGCTGATTAGGTGAGAATTTTTTTTTGTAGAACTGAGAGGGCTTACCAGATCCAACATGTAAAGCAGTCGAATCCACATTGAAGTGATTTGAAGGTTTGATTTCCCTCTGGTGTTCATCCTGAACTAACAACGAGAAAGCATGTGCCATATTGGGAAGTGGATTCATCATGAGTATACTACCACGAATTACACTATAGATCTCATTTAGGCCCATGAGAAATTGAATTAAACGCCTATCTTGTTCAGCTTTGTGAGCAAGAGCCTTAGCTCCACAGTTACAAGCACAATTGCATTGAGCGGTGACATTCAAAGTATTGAGTTCCTCCCAGAGCTTATTCAACTTGGTGTAATACCATGTGATGTCAAGAGACCCCTGAGACAGATCATTAATTTCCCTCTGAATTTGATACAACTTTGCACCATTCGGTTGTTCATATCGATCCTCTAGCTCCCTCCAGAGTTCAGCGGAGCTCATAACAAACTCAACACTATCAACAATATCTTTTGACAGCGAATTCAGAATCCAATATGTAAAAATGTCATCGCAACGTTCCCATTGTCGATACGAAGGATGATCAGATTGGGGTCATGGACAGTCTCCATTGATGAAGCCTAACTTATTTTTGACAGATAGTGATCGCAATCCACTGCGTCTCCACGATCGATACCTAATTCCGGTGAATTGCACAAGCACAAGCATAGCTCCAGGATTATCAGATGGATGCATGTAGAGAGGACTATTGGAGTCAATCGAGAAATTGGTGGAACCTTCAGTAGAACCACCAGATAGATAAGAGTTCGCAGCAGTTTCCATGGATCCAAACAAAAAAAACAGAGATTCAGAATTTTTGTAGCAAACCATCAAGCAATCAAAACAGAAGGTGAGTATCTCGGAGTCGAAATGGCTCTGATACCATGTGAAATTATGAATTACAATGAGTATAAGCTTGAAATAGAGCAACAATGGAAGCTTCTAGTGAATGGAAGAACATGAGAAAAATCGATATGTGAAGAATGAAGCTTAACTTTTCTATTGATCAATGTAGTATTTATATACATAAAAAATGGAAAGCATCTAATCTAACTGCACAATAAATTAACTAACTCTGACAGACTACTACCTAACTAATTGCGTAACTAATTATATGATATTTACAATTACAATATAATGTTTAATAGGATAAAAATATAAATGTTGAAGATGATCGATGGTTGTAATAGCCATCGAAGTTCCCGATGGAATTCTTATAGAGACTCCGACAATTTTCATAAAACAATTGAAAGAGAAAACAACAAAATAGTAGATGGATTCCCAATTGAGCTGAAAATCACTCGAATTCTTCATTGTATGTGTAAGAATCCCCTCGATGGCTCGATCCAGCTCTATTGGCTCTGATACCATGTTAAGTTCATGAGTCTAGATCGAAGATTTAGTGAATTTGAACTAACCAAGGATCAAAAAGTATGAACAAAAGAAGCTGAAAATATCTTCGTTGATTATATTCATTATCTTCAATGTATAATATATACAATGATGCTATGATGTCATCTCATATTCCTCTAACCGACTCAATCACAATTAGCTCACTAGCTAACCACTTCTAACTAACTGTAACCAACTATATATATGTAAGTAACTAATTGTACTACTTGCACAACTAATAGTACTAACAGTGCAACACATAATATATAATTGATCTGTAGTCTAGATATTATCAAGACATCCAGACACTTATTTAACTCCTTCACAGTTCCTTCATAAACCGTTGTTTCATTTCTTTTCAAGGATTTCACATGAGAGTGAAGGAGTATCCCTGTATAAATGATCAATACCAACTCAGTATATGATTATGGCCTTCTATTTTGGAGATTAGAGCAGAAGAATTTTGTAATAGCAACTCACTCCCAGAGGCGGACCCACCAGGGTACACGTGCACTCGTTAACTTCGGGAAAAAATCATGTGTATAAGTCTATCTTGAGAAACTAACATAAATTAGGATATAATTAACTGTGCACCCATGAAAAGTATAGGCTTGTCATTGTGTTGTTGGAACAAGCTAGAGGAACCACCCACGAGACTTGGGTTCGAATCTAGCTACAATGCTATTTTTATTTTTTAAGTTTATCTTAGAGCTCATATTTGAGCTAAGGTAATATTGGTGCACCCGAAGTCTTCAAAAGGTGGGTTCGACTCTGCTCACTCCCACTGTCATTATTCTCATTGAATTGTAGTGAAACAAAGCTAGAGGTTAGCTGTTGGAAGAGAGAGTATCCAGATTGCGCCGTTGTTAGTAAATATAGATAGTTATACTTTATGTAACATATTGTTATACATCGATCGGCTTAATAAATAAAGCTATATTTATAACAAAATGTGCACATAAACTAGTCTTCACACACTCAAATCTCCTCGTTTGTTTCTCTTATTTTCTCACTACATATGTATTGACAAAATCCTAGCTAGCCTCTTAACTTATTATTGACAAAATCTAACAAGTTATACTAAGTACTGTTTCCAAAAAAATCTTCTGAAAGACTTTGTAGGCTTAATTTTCATAGCACCGTTCCTAGAAGGTGGTTATGTAGTTAGGTGCTCGTTAAATGTACTTATTGCTTTGTTGATTATGCTAATGTTTGCACTAGTTACAAAAAAAAATGATATCTCCCAAAGCTTGCATAACTGCCTTATATAGTTATCAATCTCATAAAAAAAATACTTAAGACTTTGTTATGCAGGAAGTTGTTCAGGAATACAACAATAAAAGGAGTATATGAGTTTATTGTTATGTATTTTATCAGTTAGATAGTTGAACGTGACTTGATTGATGAAATAATATCTCTCCCTCAAAACATGTTTTCTTAATCTCTTTTATTGATGTCGCGACACGCAATGGAATTTTATTGCAAATGAATAAAATATTGACGAATTGTTCATATGTAAAGTTAGAAATTATTGATACGCATTTTTTCTCCGTTAAGATTACACAAAAAATCTATGTAGAGTGATTCATTATTGTTTCAATAATCACCTTTTGTAGAAACTAGAGAGAATATTGAGAAATTTTCCTTGTATTCCTTCATTGTAAGGCAACGTATATATACAACTATTTTGTGCAGAGAAAGAAAATAACAAAACTAAGGAAAAGAGTAACAAACCACACAGCTGGCTAAATATTATTTGTTCAAGTAAAAACAAGGAATAGTTTTCTATATTATGTACAAAGAATCCTATGCAGATGTAGGGCTAGGATTTATGCCAACACTTTCTGATCCAAAGGATGAGATGGTGTCATCTGTCCTTCTAGAAGATATACATCTTCTTGTCTTCATTTCATTTGAATCAGATTCTACCGCTTCTCTATTCATCTTGAAAATCCCTTGTTCTTTATCAATAATGTTACTGTTAGATCCAACACCCCACTTCAAGTGGGAAGGGATCGAAGAGAGACCCAGTTTGCAAAGACAACGAGAGTGGGAAGGACCAGACAAGGGTTTAGTAAAGATGTCGGCGAGCTGAAAAGATGAAGGGACAAAGTTTAAGGAAATCAAGCCGGCACATAACTGTTGACGGACGAAGTGACAGTCAAGTTCGACGTTCGTCCGTTCATGGAAAATAGGGTTGCGGGTGATATGAAGAGCGGCTTGACTGTCAGAATGGATGGGGATAAGTAGGGTAGGTGAGACAGAAAGATCGGTGAGAAAACGGTAAAGCCAAGTCAATTCGGCGACAAGTCGTCGCATTGAGCGGTATTCCGCTTCGGCAGAGGACAAAGAGACAGAGATATGCTTTTTAGACTTCCAGGAGATGGGAGAACCGTCGATGCTTATGAAGAAATCACTTATAGACCGACGAGTGTCAACACACGATGCCCAATCGGCATCACAAAAGTGAGGAGAGAAAAAGAAGGAGCTGAAGAAAAGAATAGACCTTGGGCAGGGGATCGACGTAAATAGCGAACAACACGAAGGGCAACAATGAAATGGGGAATACAAAGGTGCTGCATAAATTGGGAAAGATGTTGAACAGCAAAGCAAAGGTCTGGGCGAGTATGAGTCAAATAATTCAATTTACCTATAAGTCGGCGATAAGTAAATAGGTCAGCAATGGGTTCACCAAAATCAGAAGAAAGCTTACAAGAAGGATCCAAAGAAGAAGAACCCTCTAGGAGGTGGTCATAGTCATATTCAGAGAGCAAATCAAGATCGAACTTTCGTTGACATAGAATGATACCTTGAGGTTCATGAATAACCTCTAAACCAAGGAAATAATGTAAGTCTCCTAAATCCTTAATCTTAAATTCCTTATTCAAGAAATGTTTCAACTCAGCAAGTTCGGAAGGATTGTTTCCAGTGGGAATGATGTCATCGACATAGACGACAACTATTGAAATAGAATCTCTCACTCGTTTAAAAAATAGACTATAGTCATTTAGGGAAGAACTGAACCCCTTGAAGTTTAAAGCAGCTGTGAGTCAAGAATACCATTCTCGAGAGGCTTGGCGTAAGCCATAAAATGATTTATTGAGCTTGAGAACATGGGTGGGACTAGGACTCTGCATACCAGGAGGAACTTCATAAACACTTCCTCTTGTGAATTGACATGCAAAAAGGCATTGTTGACGTCCAGTTGAGTCAAAACCCAACCTTTCTTAACAGCAACAGCAAGTAAACACCTGATAGTAGTCATTTTGACAACAGGGGAGTAAGTTTCATTAAAATCTATTCCTTCAAGCTGAGTATCCCCTCAGACCACTAAACGAGCTTTTAGTCTTTCCACAGTCCCATCTGAGTTATGCTTAACCTTGTACACACACTTACAAGCAAGAGCCCTCTTACCAACATGAAGTTCAACTATCGTCCAGGTCTGATTAGCCTCTAGGGCATCAAACTCGGATGTCATGGCTTGTTGCCAACCAGGATGTTGAGCTGCCTGAGAGAAACTAAGTGGTTCACTGATGTTAGAAATAGATTCAAGAACCTGTTGATTAAGAATAGAAAGAGCAGAAACATGCAAGGATGATGGAACAACATGAACAAAAAAAATGTGAAGAGAGATCAGTTAGGACAACAGAGAATTGCACAAGTAATCCTCTAAATAACTAGGAACTTTGCTGGTCCTAGTTGATCTCCTAGGGGCAGAGGATAGAATATATGGTGATGGGGTGTCATTTGAAACAGAAGCATCAGTAGAAATGATAGGCTCAGCAGTAGTGGAATGAGGATTTGAATGAGGAGGAATAAACTGAGAATGGGGAAGAACATTACCAGCAAATGGGTCTAGAGAAAGGAAGAAGAGGGAAAAAGAGGAGAAGTGGGAGAATTAGAGGAAAAAAGGAAAGATAGACTCATGAAAAGAGACATCTCTAGAGATAAATATCTTTCTAGTAGATAACTCTAGGAGTTTATATCATTTCTTGCCTTGAGGGTAGCCAATGAAAACACAAGAAGTGGCTCGAGGAGCAAACTTGGGCCTATTTTGTGAAGGAGTGGATGCAAAGCATAAACAACCAAAAGTTCTGAGAAAATCATAGGAAGGAGGCTTCCCAAAAATAACCTGATATGGTGTCATGCCTTTAAGAACAGAGGAAGGGAATCTATTTATCAAAAAAGTGGCAGTAAGAAGACATTCACCCCAATAGCATAAAGGTAACTTAGACTGATGTAAAAGGGCCCTAGATGTTTTCAAAAGATGTCTATGTTTCCTCTCAACAATGCCATTTTGTTGAGGTGTTCCAGTGCAAGAGGTTTGGTGAATTATCCCCTGTGAAGCAAGAAACTCAGAAGTTACAGTACCACTCCCCAATTATAGAACATTGTTTGATCTAATAACCTTAACTTTGCAGTTGAACTGCCTATCAACTAGAGAAAGAAAATGTTTGAGCATAAAAAAAGCATTACTCTTTGTGGAAAGAAGATAGGTCCAAGTACATATACTAAAATCATCCACAATAATGAGAAAATACCTATAACCATCATGAGTAGATGACTTGTAAGGTCCCCAAGTATCTATGTGAATTAGCTCAAACTTATGAGTAGTTTTAAGGGAACTATTGGGAAATGGTAATTTAGATTGTCTAGCTATAGGACAAATATCACAAGGACAATCAGCTTTAGGCAAAGAAGAAAATAAACTCATAGATTTCATTGAAGAGAAGGTAAATGCCCCAATCTGTTGTGCCATAGTCTTACATTAGAACTGAAATTTGAAGAAACTACATTACTAGAAGAAACTGCATTACATTTTGGAATTGTAAGACTAGAAAGTAATCCTAAGCTATTCTTAGAGCTGTATTGAAGAGGAAAGACTAGTGACTGGAGGACATAGATGTCATTTCTAGCTTGACCAAGAACCTGAAAGGTCTTCACTAAAAGGTCTTGCATGAAACAGTGAGTAGAAGAAAAACTTAACAGGCAGTGATGTTGTTGCAAAATCTATTGACAGAAATTAAATTTATTTTGAATGATGGAACAAGCAAAACATTAAGAATAATCAACTTGGATGAAAGGGAAACTGATCCCCCATGAGTAACCTTGACCTTAAAAGAATTAGGAAGACTAATAGTTAAGGGAGAAGGAAGAGGATGAATACTGGAGAAAAAATTGATGTCATATGACATGTGCTCAGAGGCACCAGAGTTAATGATCCAAGAATCAGTACTCACATAATCAACAGGATTATGAAAAACATTACCAGCACATCGAACCATATTAGCTGCTACTTGTGACATCAACTTCTCTGGGTCTCCAAGATCAGCATGTTTAAGCATTTGAAGTAAGTAATTAAGTTGTTGAGGGGAGAATGGGTTCCCATCTACTTCAGCAAACACAGTGTGTTGAGCATTAGGAGTCCCTAAGACTGCATTGCTTTTGATCCCCACCTTGAATTTTGGACTCTTGGTGAACTGAAAATCAGCAGGAAACTCAATAATCATGTAACACTTGTCAATAGAATGACCTGGCTTCTTACAATGAGGGCAAACCAAGTTGTTCTTCTTTCCCTTGTACTCATAGGGTTGAGATTTGTTACCAAGAATTGGCTGCTGGACTAATGAATATGAGGATAAGATTGAGGATTGTGGTAGATCTCTTTTTGTTTCTCATCTTGGATCAAGAGAGAATAAGCCAGGTTCACACTAGGTAGTGGAGAAATCATGATGATGTTGCTTTTTATAGATCCATAGCTATCATTCAAACCCATTAGGAATTGAATGGGCCTCTCATCTTGGAGAGATTTTAACCTCTTACTCTTTCCTCCACAAGTGCAGTCACATGCACACATCACAGAACAGTGGAGAGCATCAAGTTCATCCCATAATAACTTAATTTAAGTGAAGTAGCCTGCTATATCACTAGTTCCCTGTACTAAATCACTAATTTCTTTTTGTAGATGATAGAGTTTGGCACCATTAGACTGTCCAAATCTATCCTCAAGATCTGCCCAAAGGCTTTCAACACTCTTTGAATACAAGACACTAGCTGTTATTTCCTTTGAAAGGGAGTTCAGCAACCAAGATGTCACCATGTCATTACAACGATTCCACAGCCTGAGGTTGGATGAACCAGCATCAGGTGATTTGCAACTCACATCTATGAAACTAAGCTTATTCTTGGCCGAGAGTGCAATTAGGATAGCCCTCTTCCATCCTGCAAAACCATGACCATCAAAGACAGTGTTGACGAGGATTATGCCAGGAGAGTCTGAGGGATGAAGGAAAAATGGATCATTAGAGTCCATAGTTGGAGATCCAGAAGCTACGACTGTAGCAGCAATGGGAACTTCTTCAATACTGGGCATTTTGGATCAAGGGAGAAGAATAAAAAAAAGAATGAAGAGGAAGAGAATCAAGAATTAACCCAAATGCTCTGATACCATGTAGAAACTAGAGAGAATATTGAGAAATTTTCCTTGTATTCCTTCATTGTAAGGCAACGTATATATACAACTATTTTGTGCAGAGAAAGAAAATAACAAAACTAAGGAAAAGAGTAACAAACCACACAGCTGGCTAAATATTATTTGTTCAAGTAAAAACAAGGAATAACTAATTCTATATTTTGTACAAAGAATCCTATGTAGGTGTAGGGCTAGGATTTATGCCAACACTTTCTGATCCAAAGGATGGGATGGTGTCATCTGTCCTTCTTGAAGATATACATCTTCTTGTCTTCATTTCACTTGAATCAGATTCTACCGCTTCTCTATTCATCTTGAAAATCCCTTGTTCTTTATCAACAATGTTACTGCTAAATCCAACACCTTTTTCCCAAAAATACATACTTCAATGATTAAAAATGCTAGGTAATCTCGTCTGGTATGTCTTGGTGGTAAAGTTACTTAATTTCTGCACAAATAGGAGATAACAATTACTTAATAAAATAGTTGATGTGAGTGTAAATCAATTCATACATGAACATTATAAAGAAACTAATCAAAACAAAGCTAGCCTAAGTTGAAAATCTCCATCAAGATAAAGGCGTCGTGAAGAATGAAAAGAGAGAAGTTATCAAAGACTTTATAAGATGTATAATATTCATGGTCAAATTTTTATTATTAGTTGAAAGTTAGATTGATTAGGTCACCTTTTGGGAAAAGTAGCAGAAAGCTTGGTGGAGAACTCAACATCTTCTATATTTTTCTCCACTCAAATACAAAGACTTTTGACATTTGTGTGTCTCATTGTATACGAGGTCATGACTAATTTGTCTAGATATTAAATTAAAGAAAAGACACCAAAAACTTTTTCCTATATTTTCCATCCCATTTCTCCTTACCAAAAGTTGAAAATGGAAGAAATCATTTCATTTCAATAAAAGATATAGCTCAAAAATAGTATCGTTAAATGTATGATTTACTCGTAAAATTTGTGTTTTAGTTAGATGTATGATTAATTTGATTACATAATCTCCTCAGCATTATCTTCCATCAAAATATCCAAATTGACAATGAATATGTTTCTTTTGTTAGAAAAATGGAACGCTTATTTTGAAGTATAGAAATTAAAGTTGTGTAATGATTTTTCCGAACAACTTTTAAAAAAAAACTTATGTATTTTCCTTAAATATTTATTTTACTAAGTTATTTTTATAAGAAAAAATTACATAAATAAACAAACTTCCATACTTTATATATTAATTCATTTTATATTTTTAAAAAACTATCTATTATCTCACTATTACTTTGCATCAGATTTGATGTGAGATACATTGTGATACATCATTTTTTTCAAAATAGCCTAAAATATAGTTTCATATTTATTTACCCGCCTAATCACACCCTCTAATTTGCGCCTCTAATTCTCAATCAACATGTTCTCTCCTACTAATATGTTCATCAACCCAATTTCTCTCCTCCTTTTATCTCCCACCTTCTTCTTCAGTTACTCACCACCATTTAAATGAAAATAGAGCAATACACATTTAAATTTTGCAGTTTATAACTGATTTCATCCGTCATTTAAGCCATGTATCTGATTTCTTATAATTTTTAATAGGTACTTTTTTTTCTAATTTTGAAACATTATACCAAGTTTTTTTTTTTTTGAAAGTTCTTTGATTAGGATTTTGTTAAACTACTTTGATGGCTAAAAAATCTTCAACAAGAGGTTTGTTAATAGAGGTAAAACACACCACCACGAAGCTATCCAAAATATATCTTCTTTTGCTTTGGATTTCACTCAACAACACTTTATTGGAGGGTTATCTTATGTCATTGTTGCAACTAGTACTCATGAAGGCAGTGACTATAATACATACTTCATGTATATGATATTTGATACAATGACTATGATACATACTTCATGTATCTAGTACATACTATATGGAATTTCGTTCAAATATATTTAATTTAATATCAGATACAATATTTATGCAATAACCGTATGTTATAGTTTAGATTAATCATATACAATGTCAATTTGGTACATGTATGTGGCTATAGATTTTTTTTTAAAGGTTTTATAAAATCTAATCCACATGCATTTTTTTAATGATAAGTAAATACTCATTAACATTCAGATATATTATCTCAGTGTCATATACATGATAAAAAGTATATTTTGTGTATACTTTTATAAAATCTAATGCAGATACAATGATTTTGAAATTTTGATCAGATACATTGAAAATTTTATTATCTTTTGATAAAAGATAAATCTCAAAAATGTGATTTACTCAAAAATGATAAGTCGTTAGATATGCGATTTACTCATAAAATTTAGCGTTTTGATTACATTTTATTTTTTAAGTGCACATGTATATGTATTTGGATGCGTCAAATATGATAATAACAATGAAGCAAGCTCATATCATAGTTACGATGAATCAAGTATAATGTATCAACTTTGTATATGTATGTATCTGTAGATTAATTTAACTTCTTTTTTAAATATAAAGTCTAATTCACATACATTTTATATAATGAGTAAATACTCAATAATATTCACATACATTATATCAGTTTCAAATACATGCTAAAAAGTAATTTATATATAAATTTATAAAATCTAATCCAAATACAACAATACTGAAATTTTGATCAGATACATTACTAAAAGAATCATTATTTTTTAAATAAAAGATATAACTAAAACTGGTGATTTTATTAAAAAAGATGAGTCGTTAGACGCGTGATTTACTTCTAAAAAATCTATTCCCCCGTCGCATATTAGTTGATCATTTTTACACGCATATTAAGAAATAAAAATAAGAAGATAGTTTTTTTAATTCATCCCTTAAAAAAAACTTTTTGAAAATTTTACAAATAAATGTGCACACTTTCAAAAAGAATTAATTAGAAGAGTAATATATAAAAAATTTAATTAATGCTTTCTTAATTTAGTACGATGGACAACTAATATGAAGCAACTACTTTTTTTAAGGGAAAACTATGCAGAAGGCTACAGTTTCCCCAATTCTTGTTATCCACCCGATTTGTATAATTCACATGATTTGTATAAATATAGAATTTGTATAATTTTGTTCATGATTGTATGAATTTAGAATTTTGTATATACTTACTCTATTTGTATATTCGCAAGCGAAATATACAACGAGCAGAAATATACAAACTGCAGCCTCCATAGCAAACATAATTATAGCTATGGAGCACAATTATCAAAACTATAGTTATAAAATCTTATTATATCTATTATGTTTGCTATTTCTAAAATTTTCTCTATTTTTAATAAAATGATCATATTAGACGGACAAAGCTTTTCGCATGTATTCAAAATACATTTATTTAACAAACTATTGAAATTTATATTGTTTGCCTTTTAATTAACTTGATAAAATACTAAGTAAAAGTGAAAAAAGGGTAGGGAGAGAGAGGAGAGTATTTGTGTTGTTTGCTGGTTCTGCACGCTTTGTGGTGTTCAACGTTTAGCCCAACTTGCATTACCATCCACAATAAATATTATAAAGTCCATTAAAAATAAAGTGAAAGCCGAAAAGTTTGGCGACTTTTAAAAGGTGGGCCCCTAAAACGATGAATTTGGGGATGAGAAAAAAAGGTAATGCTGACTCAGATTAAAAAGAGCCCTTCACTTTATTGAGAATCAAAAAAAGCATAAACAACTAAATCTCCAAAACCACAAATAACTTGTGGCTCACAATTACTTTCTCTCTCTTACGTGGCGTCCCTTGCCAGCTGTAATTAACAACAAATTACTATATTTTATTACATTTCAAATTAAGGATCGATTTTGAATCTACTACACTAACCGCAATAACATAAACAATATAATTTCATAAATAACATACATATTTTAACGTTAATAGATATATTTCGCGTGAAAAATAAGTCGTCCCACTAGCAAATAAAAAAGAAAAAAAAAACAAGGTGTAAACACACATATTGGATGTGTTTGTATGTGTCGGGGTTGTATGGGAGTAAAATGAGACCCAATACCCAAATTCGCCGGATTTGTTTGTTGGATTGTCTTCTCTCTTCTCTCTCTATACTTTTTCTCAGCTTACTATAGTAACTTGAAAAGGCGTATACAGTTTGTATAATATGACAGATCCTGCAATTAAACTCTTCGGCAGAACAATTCAGTTGCCAGATTTTCCGGATTCTTCTGGAGCTCATGGAGATGATTCTTTGCCGGAAGACAATAACGGAGAAGAAGAAGATGAAGAAGCTCACAAGGTACTTTCACACTTTGTTATAAGAGTATAATTTGTTGATTTATTGTTAGTAATTTGTATGCGACTGTTGTTGACTTCCTATTGGACTCTGCTTCACCTCATTCAGGAGAATTTCCCTAGGGTTTTGAACCAATTGAGTTACTAAGATTAATCCAGTCAACCAATTGAGCTAAGAATAATCCTGTCAATCAATTGAGTTACTAAGATTTTCCTAGATTAAATTAACTCCTTTCAAGGAAAGACAGTTAAATTTATCCATGTTTTGATTAGGTTAGGTTGTCACAAATTTCTCTTAATTGGGTTTTTTTTTTCTTTCTGCGTGTTCTCAACATTTTGTGTTTGGTATGACGGAGGATATTTTTCATGGAAAATGTTTTTTTGAAAAACAAGTTGGTTTCTTACTTATTTTCTAGTGGTTTGGTAAGTAAGCAAAAATATGTTATTTGTAGAGCATTTATATGTAATCAAGCAAAACAATATAGGAGTGGTGGGATGGTCAAGGGATAGGGTCGGGTTGCGTTGATGGGCAGGGAGTGTACGATAAACATAAAAGTTCACTTGTGAAACTTGTTTTCCATACTTACATGTAAGGAAGTCATTTTCCTCGTTTTTAAGGAAAATTTCCATAATTTTGTTCAACCAAACATGGGAAAATTTTCCTCCATACCAAACACACCATCAGTTATCTCCATGAATGCCTTTTCATTTTGAAATGGATAGTTATTAATTTTAATGGATTTAACTAGACTCTGTAACATAATTTTTTAGGATCAGTGCAAGTTAACATGTTATAGAAAGTAGCTTTTTGTAAAAATATATTTCAATGAATTTATAGAAGTTCAACTATTTTACAATTGTAAGAAGATTGAATGGAGTTCAATTTTATTCCATCAACCAAACCAATCATGGTTTAACAACTTTAACATCTCTATAACTCAGATTTGTTTTCCTTTTCTATGTTGAGTTCTTGTAATGGGCAATCTATTAGTGCAAAAAAAGAGTAGTTTAATTGTAAGACTTGCTAAACGAGAAACTTTGACTTTATTCCTTTTATTTGTGTAATGATATGAATACTCTAATATCCACATTCAGCAGGATGCAGATACTTAATTTGTTATGCACTCGTATCCTTAATTTGACGTGGTTAGTCCCTTCATGATAAATAATCTACTATCGGTTTTGTTTTACCTTTGGCCTCTCAGTATTTCTCTCTACAATTTTCACATGCTTCTTACCGATGGAATTGCTTGGTTGTCTCAATAGTTATAAAAGACTAGTGAAATCTCGTTGAACCTTTTCTTTTGAGATCTCCCTAAGTTTCTAATAATTTTATTAGTTTAAAAGAAAATTTTACTGACTCTATTTACTACTCTGTGAAATGCATCATGGTACAGGATGACTTTGGAGGAAACCTGGATGATGACGAGGACGAGATGGAAATTTTGACTGGCAAGGTGTTGTGGGATCAGAATTCAGAACCAACTAGAACTGATAGTATGAAGGAGCCACCTGTTGATAACGACTGTTCAACAAGACCTTCAAAAAGTGAAGAAGAGCAAGGAGAAGCAAGTAATTCGCAAGAGAAAATCCTCAAAAAGCCAGACAAGATAATTCCATGTCCCCGGTGCAACAGCATGGAAACCAAGTTTTGTTATTTCAACAATTACAATGTGAATCAGCCTAGACACTTCTGCAAGAGTTGCCAGAGATATTGGACAGCTGGTGGGACCATGAGGAATGTGCCTGTAGGTGCTGGTCGTCGGAAAAACAAGAACTCAATTCCACATTACCGTCAAATATCTGTCTCTGAAACACTTTCGAATGCACAAACAGATTATCCAAATGGAATACAACAACCTATTCTTGCATTTGGCTCCCCTACACCACTCTGTGAATCAATGGCTTCAGTTTTGAATATTGCTGACAAAACAATGCATAATTGCTCACAAAATGGGTTCCATAAACCACAAGATCCCGGGGTTCCAGTTAGTTACGTAGCTGGAGATAATGGAGATGACCATTCCAGAAGATCCTCAGTGACTTCTGCAAATTCAGAGGATGAGGTTAACAAAACTGTACCAGACCTGCTAAAGAAGAACTGCCATAACTTTCCACCTTACATGACTTGCTATCCCGGGGCTCCTTGGCCATATCCATGCAGTCCTGTCCCGTGGAACTCTGCAGTCCCTCCTCCTGGTTATTGCCCTCCTGGTTTTCCTATGCCGTTTTACCCTGCAGCTTCTTATTGGGGTTATACTGTAGCAGGTTCTTGGAATGTTCCTTGGATGTCCCCAGCTACTGTTTCCCTAATCCAAACACCTACGACTTCTGGTCCTAATTCTCCCACTCTGGGGAAACACTCAAGGGATGAAAACGTACAAAAACCGCTGAGTAGCATGGAAGAACCTTCAAACGAGAGTAATCCTGAGAAGTGCCTCTGGGTCCCAAAAACTCTGCGAATTGATGATCCAGGAGAAGCTGCAAAGAGTTCTATATGGGCGACATTGGGAATAAAACATGATAGCGTTGATTCAGTTGGTGGAAGTCCTTTCAGTGCTTTTCAGCCGAAGAATGATGACAACAATAGGGTTTCAGAAAACTCTACTGTATTACAAGCAAACCCAGCAGCATTGTCTCGGTCAGTAAATTTCAATGAGAGCTTATAAGCAGTTGTGAAATCATTGAGAATGTTAAATATCAGACAGTGTTGGCAAGGCCAGGCAGGAATTCTTCAGCTCAGTAACTCTTAACTACTGTTACTTGTCGGCATGTTTTGGTTAGAGCGAGTTCTTCACACACTAGTGTTGGCTAAACTGTAGGATAGGTTCCTTCAATTTCATTCAGATCGGAGTAGATCAATATCTTGCAGCTAATCTCTCCTTCTTGTGTGAAAAAGAAAGGTCCTTTTTGGTTGATAGTGTTTTCTTTTTTCTCTTTTTCTTTTCCATTTTCGTAGTTGATGTATATACTTGTATTTAAGAAAGTGAGAGGTAAACTAGGCTGTTTGTGTACCAAATTTGCCGTGTGATGAATAAGTTGAAGGTAAAATTAAAAGTTCATTATTTGCTTAATCATTTGTTGTGAATTTACTACTATTAATGCTTTAACAAGTTATTTTAGCTCATCTCTAAGAAATGGATCATAGTTTATTTGAAGAACCTTACCTTTCAATTCTTCCTCTAGGTGTCAGCCTTTCATGTCTGTACATTGCAGGGTAATGCATTATTTAGAACTCTCTATGGCTCTCCTTTCTGGCTATCGTTGCACGTTTGGATTTTCTCTTCTGTTAAGAGGAGTGGTGAACAGTCTTGATCTCCAAGCTGAAGAAAAGGACTGCGCGAAAGCGTCAAGAGTCTAATATGTGAAACCTTTTCCTTCATTAGTTTCACTGCAGAGAGCATTTGGAATAAAATTTTCCTGTGTTTCATAAACTGAACTCCAGATTAAGTTTGCAGGATTAATGATGAGGAGTGAAAGAGGGAAGGGCCTTTGATACAATTTGAACTTGTTGAAGTAACAATGAATAAGTTGCTACTCTTGTGCTTGCAGTCAAAGCATGGTTAATCACTAGGATCTTGTTAATTTTCTACTGCAGTTTGACACACATGTGCATTGTTTGGATAAAAAAATTGTGAATTAAGAAAGGAAAAAAAAGGTCTAAAATGGTATTCCATTTGAATATTGGAATTTTGTTTGGACATTAATACAAATTTGAGTTGTTTCTAAATTTATGTGAGTGATTTGGAGTGAAGATTCTGACAACAACTTGTTGGAGTTTTCGTATTCCGAAAAATTGTATGATAATTTTATCCTAGAAAAAAGTAAAAAAAATCAAGTTTCGAGCACTTATTTATGGGTAGGTTCATTTTGGTCCTTCAAATATAACCTTGAACATATTTAATCCCTTAACTTTGCTAAAGTGGAACACTAAAATGAGTTATGTTAGTAAGGTCAAAAGTACTCCACTTTAATAAAGTTAGGGATTAATTATGTAAAATAAGCTTATTCTATTTCGTGTTTATATTGAACCAATAGACAACTGATATAATTTTTTTTGTATATTTCTATGACTTAACCCTGATTAATCATCGTATATTTTTAGTCCATACAAAATATAAAATATCTAACCCTGATTAACTCCTATCTACCGGTGGATAGATTAGTTATTTATTTCCATATATTTAGCAGTATCTTGTTTAGTGATTAATTTGAGAGAGTGATAGTCTTAATAGAACTCTATAACCAATCCTATTACTATTCAAATTCAATAATATAAAAATTCTCTAAACAGAATTAAGTAAGCAGAATTAAAGTTATCATCTTTGCATTGACTTGGAATATTTGTCTATTGTTCACTTTTTTTTAAAATGTTTTTGATTGTTTAGGATTTGGTAGAAAAAACAATGGGATCTTTTGGCTATGGCCATAGAGTTTTGCTCGAGGTTCGTTTTCTTTTCTACTTTATATTGTAATTTTATGTGCTTTCAATTCCAAAAAGAATGACATTATTATCGTTGATAAAAAAAAATATATCTATATACTATGAATAAATATCATTTATGGTTTGAATTTTTTATGGTAGATTTATAATAATTATTAGTATTATTCTAGAAGAAATGAAAGATTGAGGAATTGGAAGTCCAAATTTGAGGCAAAGTTCATACCATTTAATTCCCTATTTGGGTATATATTGGTAGAACTAAATAAATTTCTTAATATCCTTCCTAAATTATATTTTTGCGCATTTTCCAGAATAGCATATTCTTTTCGTATTTGTGACCTTTGTTTGTTAAAAAAAATCGCACATTAGTTTATTCTTATCTAGATTTATCATTGTGACAGTAACTTGTTCCTTTTGATAAGTATCCGCAATATTCAATAATAGCCTTAAAATGATAACATAAAATTGTATGTCCCCACCAACATGGTTGTGGTGCACTGAGAGTATTTCACCCTTAATCTCGGATTTGAGAGAGTGTTTCACCCTTAATCAGAGGTTTCGGGTTCGAGCCTTGGGTATGGAGAAAATCTTGTTGGGAGCGCCACCCTTGTGCGTGAATTCATATTTAGTCGGAGCTTCAATGTGGGCTCCAGACACCGATGGAAAATAAAAATAATAATAATAAAATTGTATGTCCCCCTTTGATATATAAGTGTGTGACAACAAGAAGGCAATATGTTTCCTCTTCTCAACCGTGTAACTCTTCTTCTTTTTCGTTGCTAATTTTAGATCTTCATAGATGCTGCATACCCATAGTTAGGGGTGTTCATGGTTCGGTTTGGATCAGTTATTAGTTAAAACTAAAACCAAACCAATTTAAATCGGTTTTTAAATTTCTAAAACCAAACCAAACCAAATCAAAAAAATAACCGTTGGTTTGGTTATCGTCGGTTTGGTTCGGTTTGGTTAGGTTTTTATCTATTTTTTTCGGTTCGAAAGTAATAAGTTTGTTGAGGACATATGCATCTCGATAGACACAAACACTTAGTACATGAATAATTCACAAATAAGCTATTACACGAACAAAGTGATTCATCCAATGTACCAAGTTTCAGAAATTAAAAAAACTCATTGTCAATAATATAAAGTTGGTTCAATATTCTGGAGATCTCAACATCTTATAAATAGACTTCTCAATAAAATTACACCTTAAAATATTGAGAAATTACTTCTAAAAAAAATAATCAATATTTCATAGTCAAAACTAATCAATTACCATCTTCTTTAGCCTGAGCTTTAAATTATTCAATGTTGCGTTAGAAAATTTTATAAAGAACATAGAAAGTGTGATCTTTAAAGTAATGAATATTGAGAGATTTAGACTTGAGGTTATAATAGTTGGGCAAATATTTAAGTGTTGGGCTTCAGAAAATAGTAAAATTAAAGACTTAAGTTAATTAAAATTTATCAAAATACTAAAATTTTATTTATAAATAATTATAAAATTTATATATATAACTTCTCGGTTCGGTTTGGTTATTTTGCGGTTAATTTTTAGTAAAACCAAAACCAAACAAAATAATATCGGTTTTTCAAAATTTAAAATCAAACCCAACCAAATCAAACCAAATATCGGTTATTTTAATCGGTTTGGTTCGAATTACGGTTCGGTTTGGTTGTATAACCATAACCATGAACAGCCCTACCCATAGTTATACATATATGTAATATGACTTACAACTTGTTTGGATATAATATAAATTACAATAATATATTATTTAAGACTTTAATTAATAAAATATGCACATACGTCTTTTTAATTACAAACATAGCAAGAAAATGTTTTTGTTTTATTTATATAATTAATTTAAGATTATTTTTTCCTTCTTTTTTGAGGTTATATGCGTACTTTATGGTGATGATAGTTATGGTATTAATATTCCTTACCTTTTATCTTCCTAATTACAGTTTCATTGTTACACGTTATTTGTGTTTTTCAATATTATTTTATTCCTCTTCCTTTTTTATTCAATATATGTAAGGAAAGAAACCTTTGTTTGTATCCCACCATTTATTCTCTCTAAGTTACGTTATTTTCTAGGTAGTTTAGATTTGATAGAAATATATTCTCCATCACATACACATACACATACACCAAGCAAATTTGGTGTATATAAATTATCTATAATATATCAAATACATCAACACATTTGTGAAACACGAAAAAAGCTAAATATCTAAAATATATTCACTATACCATCACATTCACAATATATATATATATATGGTGTTTTCAATTTAATTTAGTATAAAAGATCGGTTTGTATATTGGTATACAATATGATTGTTTATATCAAAATCCTAGTCATGTTGGTATACAATAGAGTTTTACCTCTTAAGTTAGTATAATAGTACGGTTGTTATTTTGGTTTGAAATACACCAACTCAAAAGCAATCAATAATTTAACTAATTTACCGTGTCTTCTTTAAACTTTCAATGTAAATGTCTTAATCCAACCAAAAATCACATACACCATAAACTACAAAGTTATTTGACAACAACGACATATACCACAAATACATACCCATACACCAAGCAAATTTGGTGTATATAAATTATCTATACTATATCAATATACTACACTATCACATACAACACTATCACATACAACACTAATATGGTCAGATTACAAAATAACAATCATGAGAAAAAACATCAAAAAATTTAAATTCATTGTGTAAATCAATCATCAATCCCGACGTGCTCTATCTACACATACATGTTGCATCCCATCTTTCGTCGTGCTGAATTAAAATTGACACACTGTTCATATTCGTAATTGAACAAAATATAAGAATATTCATAATTGAATAAACTGTCAGAATAGAGGAGGGTAGAGAGTTTTATTTTGGTTAAAATCCTTCTTTTAATTTGATGGGAGAGACATGCTGACCTAGGATTTTTTCTCAAATTCCTTAATTATCTCTCATTCTATTATTTACCTTCCACAATTAACTCAAAAGGTTATATATTATCTCCCATCAAAAGAAAGTATTTTGACCAAAATAAAACAATCTACCCTCCTTTATTCTAATAGTTTGTTCAATAACGAATATCATGATAATTTGTTCAATTACGGATATTCTGATACTTTGTTCAATTACGGATATGAATAATGTGTCAATTTTAATTCAGCACGACGAAAGATGGAATGCAATAGTTATACGTGGATAGAACACGACAGAATTGGTGATTGGTTTATATAATGAATTTAAATTACTTGATGTTTTTTGTCGTGATTGTTATTTTGTAATATGGCCATATTAGTGTTGTATGTAATGGTGCTGTGTATTTGATATAGTGTAGATAATTTAGACACACCAAATTTGCTTGGTGTTTGAGTACGTGTTTGTGGTATATATCGTTGTTGTCAAATAACTTGATACTTTGTGTGGTGCATGTGGTTTTTGATTGGATTAATGTTTTTACATTGAAAATTTAAAGAAAAAAATGGTAAATTACTAAACTTACTGATTAATTTGAGTTGGTGTATGTCATGTCAAAATGACGATCATAATATTATACTAACTTAAGAAGTAAAATCCTACTGTATACCAAAATGATTAGAATTTTGATATAAACAAATCATACTATATACCAATATACAAACCAATTTTTTATACTAAATTAAATTGAAAATACCATTCTATTATATATGCTTGGGTGAATGTGATGGTATAGTGTGTTGGTGTATTTGATATAAGTATAGATAATTTATAGACACCAAATTTGTTTAGTGTATGTATATGTGATGGAGAAAATATTTCTACCAAATATAAACTACATAGAAAATAACGTAACTTAGAGAGAATAAATGGTAGGATACAAACACAGATTTATTTACTTACGTAGATTGAATAAAAAAAGAAGAGAAATAAAATAATATTAAAAAATACAAATAACCTATAACAATAAAAAGCTTAATAATCAATTTAGTGTGATCACATCGTTACGTTTAATTTTTAACCTATAACAGGAGAAAGTGTACAAGGCCGACTATGAAGAGCCTAGAGCCAACTACAACTACCCTTCTGGTTTTTTTTCATTCCACTACCTCAAGATATGAATTTACTTCATTTAATGGATTGTTTTCATTTTCTGGATTTTCATTACCAACTACACTAT
>JAJONZ010004402.1:0-32120 GCA_029582445.1 Solanum paucissectum
CAAGAAGCATTCAAAATGAAGGACTTAGGAGAGTTAAAGTATTTTCTTGGCATTGAGTTTGCAAGGTCAAATGAAGGTATTCTCATGCATCAAAGGAAATATGCATTAGAGCTAATTTTTGAAATAGGTCTAGGGGCTGCAAAACCTGCTATGACTCTTATGGATGCAAATGTGAAGTTAACATCAAAGGAATATGATTATTATGTGCTCAAAACTCAAGCAGAACCCTTGGCAGATCAAGGCTCTTATCAGAAACTCATAGGAAAACTTATGTACATCACTATGACCAGACCTGATATTTCATTTTGTGTACAGACCTTGAGTCAGTTCTTACAAGCTCCTAAACAGTCTCATATGGAAGCAGCATTTAGAATAGTTAGATATCTGAAAAAAGAGCCAGGGCAGGGAGTCTTACTATCTAGCAATAAGAACATTGATATATCAGCTTATTGTGATGCAGACTGGGCTGCGTGTCCTAACTCTAGAAGGTCTGTAACAGGATATGTAGTAAAGCTTGGTGACTCTCCTATCTTATGGAAGTCTAAAAAACAAACAACTGTCTCCAAGAATTCAGCAGAAGCTTGGCTTCAACAGTAGCAGAGTTGATATGGATAATTGGGTTAATAAAAGAACTTGGTGTGGAGGTTACTCTTCCAGTTAAGGTGTATAGTGACAGTAAAGTTGCGATACAAATAGCTGCAAATCCAGTGTATCATGAAAGGACTAAACACATTGAGATAGATTGTGATTTCATTAGAGAAAAGGTTATGCAAGGAATGGTTTCTACCAACTACATTCCTACGAATGAACAACCTGCAGATATGTTAACCAAAAGCTTGCCCAGAGTTCAACATGAAGTTTTGAGTTCCAAGTTAGGTATTCAAAACATTTTTAGAGTACCTAACTTGAGGGGGAGTATTGAAGGTATTAAAAGAGTCACTTAGATAGCTAGGTAAGTGATAAGAAGTTAGTTGCTATATTAACTAACTTCCTGAAAGGTTAGTTATTTTAACAGCTGTCAGTTAGTTAGGATTAGAGTTATTTTGAAGTCTATATAAAGTTGTATTTGTAAGCCTATTAGAGGCATTGAGATTAAATGAGAATAACAAGATAAACTCTCTTAATTCATCTTCTTCTTCCTCACTTCTTCTCTTAGATGTTCTTCTTTACTTTACATACTTTCTCATATAATTTCAATCTTCATAGTCTTAAGAATGACATTAAAAATTCCCTTGCGTCACTCCATGTCTCATGTCTTGTCTGTATTCTTCTAAAATTTCACTAGTATCTTGTCTGTACTCTAGATCATACACTACATATTAGACGTGACACATCTAGTATGTCAAAGCTATGTCATTCTCATCTTTGATTCACTTCACTTGATTAGATCACGAACCTTCCTTTTTTTTTTACCTTGGCTAACATGTACAACTTCTTATCCCCACCTTTGTCCACATATTTAAATTCAGCACCAATAGAAAAAAGAAAAAAAGACAAATAAAGGCAGGACCCATCTTCTAACTCCCAACTCTAATCAAACTAACTCCTTATAATTTAATGTCGTTTGTCCTGGATCCTCTTTCTCTTTCCTCAAAAGAAGGAAAAAAGAAAAAAGACAAGACCTACTTCATGCTTTGCATTCTTTGACTAAACAATGTGAAATTTCAATAATTGGCATTTCTTTACTTGACATAACAAATGTGACATGAGCTGTGCGGTCATTAAAGTAGGAAGACTTGCATACCAACCAACATGTATACATGTGAATGTGTGGTGAAGTCTTCTTTCTTTAACTAACATTTTATTAGTAGTAAGAGCCAAATTAAGGGCCGTAGCCTTTACAAACTCTGAAAAGAGGCTAATTTAATTCAAACACGCATAATAAAAAATAATATTATAATTAATTACTATTAAAAGATGTGGTGCAGTGGATGAGGTTGCTTCTCTTTTAACTAGAAGTCTTATGTTCGAATCTTAAGTACGAAAAAGAAATCATTGATAGAGAGAGCATTTCTGATCCCCCGAATGGAACTCTATGCGACACGAATCTGGATTAGTTGAGCTCCAATAAAAATGTTGTTTGCACTCTGAATTAGTCGGACTGTAATAAGGATATTGTTGACACTTTTGTCTCTATTTTGTGTTTGTCTTTAGTTTTTGTCTTTTGATGCAAATAACTTTTTCATGAAACATAAATTTGTATTTTTATTTTTTAATATTCTATAAATCATGCTTCTCGCATAAAAAAACTTATGTTTCACTAGACATAATTTAAATGACTAATCATGCTATTAAAGGATTAATTACTCTTAGGCTTTCGAAGACACTTTTGAAAAAAGCAAGTTTTAATAAGAAGTGTACTTACGAAGTTAACCTTATTAATGATGTTTTAAAACTCTAAATTTGATTATTACTATTTCATGTACAGTTATTTAATAATAATGATATGAAAATAAATTTCTCCTTGATTTACTGAAATACATATTTATTTTTGATATAAGGACCAAGTAAAATGAAACGGATGGAGAATATAATTGTAACGACACAAAAAATTATTGATGGTCTGATAAGAAAATAGCAAATGAAATTAAATTATTTGTAAAAAAGTATTAAAATTTGTAAAAGAATATTGTCTAAAATATAAAATGTTGTATAGTATTTGATTTTGTGTTGTAATTTTTGATGGATCCGAATTGTGCACCTACCCCAAAAACACCTAAGACTAAAAGGTGTGCTAGAAAGTTGTTAAACATACTAAAATACAAAAGTTTTTATTATAATTATGTCCATCCTAAACAACAATACAAACAAAATGATATATCACACTATATAACAAATTTTAATTTCATGACAACTTTTTTTAATTAGAAAAAAGAAATACGAGAATTGAATTCATACTTATTCTGACAAAAAATTCCATTCATATTATCCAATGATAAATCTTAATTGTTAGAGGTTTTAAAGGGTGTACAATGTACACATTCTTTTAATTTTAATAAAAAATCAACCATTTTTGACTAATTCTATATTAGTATATTTAATAAGTCTTTTTTCCCATTTGAAGCAGCTTTAATATACAATGAAAATGGGTCAACCCACTTGAATTGACTCAATCTTGGTCATAATTCACATCCTTCATGTATTCAAAAATCACCTTCTATACAAATTAAATACATGTAAAATATTTCTCCCTTTTACAAATTTTCCCCAAAATACACATAAAAAAAAGTTACACAAAATCCTTAAATTAAAAGGAAAAAAAAGTCCTAATTAAAACTACTCTCCCACATGATGAGCACATGGACCACCACCTCCTCCTTTTTCCTTAAATCCTAAAAAAATAAATTATTTACCTTTCATCGTAATCCGAGCATTTCAATCATAAAATGCATATGATCTCTTCCCCTTCAATTAAAGGTCATGAGTTTACATCTTGAAATAGATGGTTAAGAAAAAGTATGACTAAGTAATTTGTACATAAATTAGTTTTGATAATAATCGCGAACCCAAATGGATCATTAATAGGAATAAGTGACCCGATTGATGACCCGACCCTTGAGCATAGCATTATAGAGGGCGGCCCGATTAGCTGGCATTTCTTCCACTTTCCCTCTCTTGTTTAATTCATTTGAATCCGAATTTGAGAAAGTAGAAAAGACTTCGTCTTTATTTCCATGACGGAAATTATTATTACTATTATTAAAATTACGAAGCTTTCTATATTCTTCACTATTTCCACTTGGCTCCACCACATCTTCTGCAAATTTCACCTTCTTTTTCTTCTTCTCCTTCTTCTTCCCATCTAAATAAAAATAAATTAAAAAAACCCAATTAACATATGAAATTACGATATAATTTTTTTTATATCATCAATATATTTTAATCGCTTATAACAATTATTTCTCTCCTGTCATTTCACATGACAATATTTGATTAGACAAAAATTAATTAAAAATTGCTTTTTGCATTATACAAAATCATTCTTGAAATTTGTGATTTTAAGCATGACTTTTCTACTATCACGAAAGTATTTCATATGGTATAAAATTGAAAAAAACACATCATCAATCAGCCCCAATCCTCATTATTGACAAGACACATGACCTTGTGCTAAAGTTGTACATAACTTGACATGAAAAGGACTCAACATAGATTAAATGAAACAGACTAAAAAAAAAAGTATGTCATACCTGTAGATATGCAGGATCGAGGAGGGATATTGGAAATTGAATTAAAGGAGAATTCTTGAGTTTTTTGAAGACGAAAAGTGGCTAAAAGGATCATAGTGCCTGCAGAGACAGCCATGGCTGTGGCAAATACAACACCTTGAGAAGTCAATAAAGAAGACATAATTGATAGTTGTTGAAGAAAGAAAGAAAACTTTGAAATTGAAGAAATAATGGTGAGGACTTTCTTGGAGTTTTTTGAGTTATAAGTAAGAAGGATTAATCAAAGAAGACAAGATATAAATAGTATAAAGTTTGTGGAATTTTTTTGAATTTATTAATCTTCTAGATGAAATAAAGTAATGAGGAGGAAGGGTTCAATTATTATTGGTTAAATTCAAAAAAAATTGTTGGTTGGACTTCTTTTTTTAAAAAAAAAAAGAGTATGCGGAAGAGTATTTGATGGTGTGGCAAAAAGGCAAATGGAAATGAATATGTCAGCATAAATTTAAAGGCTTTTGGTAAGAAAGAGAGGGTACTAGACACTACCCAAAAAATATTAATATTATTTTTCCACGTATATTTTAATTAAATTGGTGAGAAAAGAAAAAAATTAAAATGTTTTTAATACCAAAAAAATAGAATTTTATTATTATTTCAATGAAAATATGTTTCCTGTCATGACTCATGCATTTTTCCAATACGCTAATTCAATGGGGAAAAAATCATATTTTATAGAACAATTTTTTTACTAATTTATGGTGAGAAAAACTTTAATTTCTATTAATAAATTTACTATTTTATAGCACAAATTTTATATTTATTTTAACTTTTTTACTATATATGTATAGGAAATAGAGTCCACCCATAAGGGGTGCTCTTAAGGTCCACTAGGCCAAAATCCAACAATTAATTTGATTAGTCATTGTTTTTGAAATTTGTGAAGATGGATATAATATTATTTGTTAAATTATGTAGAACAACAATTAAAAAAAAAATGTATAACATTAATAAAATAAGTAAAATGTTCTTTAGTTAATCGTGCACAACACGGCAATGCCATGTTTAAAACTACAGTGTGAACTCTGATTTCAATTCCTTTCTAAACATTTTTTTTTTTAAATTACACATTTGACTGATCGATAGAAGTAAAATCGTGTAATCTTTGAGAAAATAAAGCTAGGATTCTGAATTTCTATGAGTTTTTAAAAAAGCAGTTTATTGAATGTCCGATAAATTATTTGTATATATATTGCATGAATATCTTAATATTACAAACACATAATCTAAACTATTGAATTCTGTTGAATCAAAAGTGTATCATTTCGCCCGATCCCAAGTCCGAAATAACAATTGTGTCAGATATACCAGTAATAAGATAAGATGAAGCAACAAATTATATATGCTAATTATAAGTGGTTCTTCAAATTAACTTGTGTTAAAAGATTAATTTAATTGACCAAAGTGAAAGGATAAAGAGGTCATATGGTCAATGAGAAGCAAAGTAATATTGGCATATGAAATAAGAAAAATAATATAAAAAATAAATACACAGCTTAAAATATAATAATCTTTACAATTTTTATATCATTTTAAAAAAAATTCTATCCCATTTTGGACACATTCCTCCCATTAAGTAATATATCATTTGTAATGTATCAAACAATAAAAAAAAATGCATGTGAAAGCAATGAAAAATTCATATTTTTGTAATTTGAGAAACTTCCGATATATGATATAATTAGTCCACATGTATAGAATTTATGTACTTTATACTAAAATAATTCTACTCAATTAACCAATCCAGTTAGCAAGTAAACTATATAATTCTCGAGAAGGTGCTGTGAAGTTTCCTTTCATATGTTTTATATTTTATTTTCCACGTTCACTCCTTTATAAAAGAAGAAAAATAAAAATAAATTAGGAAAGATCGTATCTTGACTTTAAGCAAGTCATATATTAATTCTCCCTTTAGACGTGGTGTTTATTTAATTATTTTTTAAAAAATAATTCTAGAATTTATTTTTCCATGTGTTACTTAGATTAACATATTTCTACAATAGCATGTCAAGTTTTCGAGGCGAAATTGATAACGATCATATTTTTTATGCTTTCGTGACAAGTATCGATCTAGGATCATGTGTTCTTAGGATAATTATGAATGTACAATTCAATTTTGACAGTAATATTTCATTTTAGTTGGAAAATGTAGTCATAATAATATACTACTTTTAAATAAAAATCTGAAGAAAAAAAAATCCGTTGATTTTATTTGGTTGTAAAGGTTAATATAAATCATCAAATTTCTCTGTTTTCCTTTCAAAGACATAAAGAAGCGTATTATCTTGTAACTAATCTTCAACTAATAAACTTTACGGAAAAGGGTAAAAGTGTCTTTTAACACATTAGAAATACCTTTAGAATATCTTTCTTACGCCTAGTGAATTAAATTTACCCCTAACGTTATTTTTAGACTTGAAATTCTCTCTTTTAACGATTACAATTATATGATATTTGATTTAGTTTTAAGTAAACACATGGTCTTTATTTATTGGTCTACATGAGAATTCGACACAGCCCAACGATCCATATATTTAATTTATAATAATTAGATGTGTATTTTACTAAATTCAGCTTATTAATGATGTTTTGGACTCTGAAGTTGATTACTACTACTAATACTACTTTATTTATAGTTATTTAATACTAAATATAATATGAGGAAACAAATGAAATATCGTTTTGGGTTATAGGGGTCAAAGCAAAATGAAACGGAGGGAGTAGTTGATGTGTATTTTAATAAATAGTTGATAGTAGTTCAGAAAAGAAACCCGCACACCTTAGTTCTTATGGTTCAGATATGAAGTCCAAGAAATCAAAATATTTTAATATTTTTTTTTTTAACCATTAACTCTATTATCGACACATTTGGCTTTGGGGATCAAACAAACGTGTACGTTATTTTTTTGTTTGACATTATAATATCCAATAATTGTACCAACTCAACTTGTTATGGAATTGTAATAAGAGTGTATTTATTTTGGATTAAGAAAGTTTGTAAAGATATAATATATCCTCTTAGTAAAGACAAATAAATATGTATATTTGCTTGGTGATCATTCAACTACTAATAATATTAAAAGAATCGAAATATTTGCCTTTTCAAAATATAAATAACTTTTTTAAAAAAAAAATTCAACAACCTCTTTTTGTTTTTGGTTGCAATTGTCTTATAGTATTGATGAGACGATGTGAAATAGAAGACGTGTGGAGAATGAGATATCAAAGTAGTAGTACGTAATTGGACATTTCGCTTTCGAAAATTATTGACCTTTATTTAATTCGAATCAATAGTAAGCAAACTCATTAAAATAAAATAGTACTCTCCGTGCTAGAAATAATTACTACTATTTTTAGACTCAAACTTATAAGTAATACCTCATAATTATTCATAACCTAATCTATAAAGATTAAATCTTAAATTCGCCTCAATTATCAAACGATCAAATTCAGACTTGGCCAAAATTTTGGTATTTGTATGGTATCAAATTCTCAACAATTATTTATTTTTCTCTCTTTTTGAATTTTTATTATTTCTGTATTGACTCTTATGCTTTCATCATTTCTATTATGGAAAACCTTTTTTCTTTTCTGGTCTTCAATAAATATCATGCTTAAACTATGGTAAATAACAAACACACAATAAGTTATACAAGTCTTATAAGAGATATACATTCTGAGATACATATATGAAGGAAAAATTAGCTCATGTCATGCTTAAATTCTGTTAAATAACTAATATACGATCATTTATACAAATTTTACAATAAATATACATATAAGAAAGATAACTTATACAGTTATACATATTCAAAATATTTTGAAGGATAAATTGACTCATGTATATTACGTTTGAATCCAGATATACATGATGATATACATAGAATACAATGAGGGATACACAAATCAAGTTTCTTGCCTTCTTTTTATGAGGGACAAGTGAATATACCTTATTTTGGTGTTTATCAATGGTGTGGTATATATACAATCTCGGTTAACGCACTAATCTTATCAGTTGTGGTATATATACAACAGAAAGAGTTTGTTGCATCAATAAAGTATACATAGGCAAAAAAAGGCTTACTTAAACCCTTCGATGTATACAAAGTCCCTTCATTTTCCATTCATCCCCATATACGAAAAAATAAAATAAAAAAATCAACATACATTTTGGCATATTTCAAACAATTCACTACTTTTTTTTTTGTCTTAAAAGTTACAACAATTTAATAGGTACTTATAAACAAGACATACAAAAATCAAAACTACAAGATTGTATACAATTGCTAAACATACTTGTAATAGCTACTATATGAACCTTATGTATTACTACTAGTTTTGAACTATAGGCTATTCTACAACTCTCTCACATGTTGACTTTAAAATAAAACTAGACATAATTTGCTTACACTTATATATGATTGATGATGATCAACAAAAGCATGAATAAGCCCAGTGTGATTTCTTGGATATGTATGGAGAGACATAGTTGACAATAGAAGATGAAGTAGAATCCTTTTGTGTTGGATCAAGTACCTCTGTCTTTCCAGAGGCAATTCTCTTTGCTACAACATTAGTGTAGAATAGATTGGAGATTGTTGGTACAAATACATCAGCTTGTGTGCATATTTGGAAGTCAATAACTTTCTCAAAATCAGAACTTTTTGTGATTTGGTACTTTGCCTTCTCATATGCTGGAATTATTGCATCCTGTTGCAATTGCATAACAAGAGGAGTGTTGTTCAATAATCAAGAAATAGAAGGATAAATAGAATTTCTACTTACTCTCCAGCGTGACTCGAACCCTCAATCTATCAGGTGGTGGTTGAGGTGCTCAACCACTTGAGCAAGCCTCACTCAATTAGTTACTCTCTCTATTACATTTTATATGACATCTTAGTCTAGGTTTAAAAAAGAATGACACAATTCTTCATTAGGATCTTATAACTATAGAATTGTTATGACATGTTTAAGATTTAGACCACGAGTTCTCAAGATACTTTTGATGTGTCAAAAGTCCGTTTGGATTATTTAACTATTGTCCATCTAATTGTTCAACCTCTTAGCTTTATTAGTTACTCCCACTGCTCCATTTTATATGATATTTTTAGTTTGATTGAGAAAGAATGACACATTTCTGTATTTTAAAAACTCTTCAACTTTGACCTTTTTGTCTTACCCTTAGTGACATGCCCTTGTAGACATAGAGATGTCATGACACCATTTAAGATCTAGACAACAAGTTCTCAAGATACTTTTGGTATATGCCAAAAGTCAGTTTTTCTTTCTTAAACTCCGATCTCAGTCAAACATCGTCATATAAAATAAAGCCAAGAAAATACTAATACATAGACATAAATGTTAATTACCTTGGTGAATGTGTTGGGGAAGATCTTTCTGAAATCATCAAGACTGCTATGCCATCCACTTTGAGTCAAGTAAATAGTAGTGTGCCTTTGATAACCAATCTTCTTCAAGAACTCACCAATGTCTTTGGCATTAAAACAATCCTTAGTTTTAATCACATTCCCTTTGCACAAATTTCCCAAAGCTTCAACCTTTAAGTCCACAGCAACAAATTGTCCATTTGTTTTATAGCTCAAACTTCTTAATGTCCCAATCATTGAGCTAACCAATTGATTTAACTCTTGTTGCAATTCAAGACTCCCAAATATTGCTAAGCATGCATAAGGGTCCATCTTTATATTGTCTTTTTTTATGATCTCTTTGGCTTTTGACATAGTTGAAGGTGACAAGTTTGTTGTAAGCATTAAGTTTCCTTTGGCTTTGAATATTGGCTGAATTTTGGATTCAATGAAGTCTTTGGTCACCATGAAAGGCACCTTTATGTTTGTGATGTTCACTTTTGATGCTTCCATTGGTGGATCTTTGATTACTTGAATTGTTCCATCTAAACTTGTCATGAATCTCTCTATGTCATAAATATCACCAAATTGCCTACAAGTGTTTTTGTTTTGTGACAAATTTAGACCACAAATAATAGAAAAATGACATGAGGATACAATAATACTCGGAATGCTCCACGACTAAGTATATCCATACAGACTCGCTTTTGTTCAATTAGTAAAAAAAAAAAAGCACTTTAAAGAAGATTTATAGCATCATTCAAGTAAATATAGATTAAGATCGTAAAAATATGAGCTTGTGATATAGCTACACCTAATTCCAGACCAATTAATGCAAGAACTATAAATAAAGGACCAAGCTCCTCTATGAAATAGAAAAGATCATTCATGCATAGCATAGTCCAAGCGAACCACTTTAAAATCTTTAATTTAAGTTGACTTGTCAATTAAAGGGGAGAAAATACCTTCATTCCTTTTCAACCAAGATTAGACTTTGAGTGAGATTCTTTTAAGTAGGGTGTGCTTGGTAGGGAGGAACCTAGAAAATATTTTTAATTTTTTCATGTCTGGTTAATCGAAAAACATTTGCTTTGAAAAAATAAATTTCTTAAAAATAGGAAAAATGACTTTTTAGGTGGAGATGAAAACTAAATTCAATAAGTGACATTCCACTATTGATTGTCTCGTCCTCCACCTCCAAACACATTCCACCACAACCTCCCTAGCCCCCACCCCCATACCGCACCTTGACTCCACGTCCACCAACATAATATTTTCCTAGATTATATTTAAAAGCTTTTGAAAAAATATTTTTAGCTTACTTATCAAATATCAAAGAATATAAGTAATTTATTTTTTACTTATTTTTCATGAAAATATTTTCTTTTTGTACCAAACACACCATCTTTATCAATCACCTACTTTTACTCTTCATAAAATCATTTAATTACAAAAATAAATTAGTTGATTTGTAAAATCGTAGATAGTATACCTTATAACTAAGGTTTTATTTTTCCTTTCCTTTTCTCTCATGTTATTGAATTGCTAAATAAATAGAATTATTTTCCAAAAAAAAAGAAAAAAGAATGTAAATAACTAATTTACCTCTTGTGCCCTGTTTGGGTTCCTCTTATTTCAGGAAGGACTAGAGTTGCTCCAACATATTTGGCCACAACCACTGCACTAGCAATCTGAGATGCATAATAACTAAGTCATATCGAAATTTATTAATTTGATATAAACTTCGATAAATATTTACCAATTAAATTTCTGTGATTCTTATCGATAATAATAAATTCACTTTCCATCTTAGGAAAAAAAAGAAAGATCCTTAAATTATTTGAAATAGAATAATTATGTCATCGATTTACTTTTTTACACAAATATGTACTATAATATACTCTTAAACTTAAAAATAAAATAGAGTAATTATGTTATTCTTTTTCTACAAAAATGTTTAGTCAAGTGGTGCAAAATTTCATAAATCAAATATGATTAATATAAAATATGTATTTTTTTTATTTTTTACTAACCAAAACTAAAGAAGAGAAATGATAAAAATTTAAATAAATTAAAAAGACAGCAATGATGCCAGCTAGTTGACTCGTGGCAGCTTCCTGTAACCCCCACCCCCTTTCCTATTTTGTCGTTTTGTTTCTTTTAAATATTTTTTTATTTTTTTTTGTGATTGAGTTTTTTCAATTTGGTGTCTAAAAATAATATTTTAATGTATTATAACAAATAATTTATCTTATTTTGTAAGTCGTCAAACCATTAGTTATAGTGAAGTGGTACAACTTTATAGGTGAATAAATACTTTATAAATATCGAATGTGAATAAATTCTTGTCCTTTTAAGATTTTTGATAATGTATATCAATTCTTTTGAAATATCAGTACAAATAACTGAAACTTAAAAGAAGAAAAAAAATAATACCTGTGTAATATGATCTTCAGGGTTGTCTGTTAGATTAAAAAAGATGTAGCCTTTTGCCTGTTCTTCATTTGCTGAAAATTAATTAACAAAAAGTTTAAAATTGAAAGGGAACTAATTTACTATCATTCAAACAATATTGACAGATGGTTAAAATTCCAAAACTTTAATTTCTGAGTTTAATTATTTTCCTCCCTATTTTGTCTTTTCGAAAAATATTTTCTCTATCTTCATGCGGTAGAAATAAAATTTACATACATTCTACCTTTTCAGTTCACGACTAATGAAATTTCAATAGGTATGTTTTTCTTTTTTGATGCTAGCACTACTACAAACATAGACTTTTCTCGCTGCAAATTAATGAAAAAAAATCGTATTATAGAACATTATTTTCCTACTTAGTAAGTTATTTTCCACTGAATCAGCTCATTGAGAAAAAAAAGAAAGTGGAAAACGAATCTCAATAAAATACAGAGAAACTTATTAATATTTTTTTTGTAACACTACAATTTTTTTTCTTTTCTTACTTATTCGATCAAAATGTTTATAAAAATAGTCACTAAATTTTTTTTCGTAAAAACTCTCGATAATAAAATAGTGATTTTTTAGTAGCGTAGCTAGTAAAATAATTTAAGGTGAACTTACTTGTTGATAATGGCTTCCTCCAACAAGGTTTAAGGGAAAAGTTTTCCCTCCAAATCCCTCCACTTGTACTGTCTGAGAGTTTAACAAGACTTTGCTTTGAAACTTTTACCAAATCATATTGCACTGAAAGATTTTCCTATAAAAAAATAATAAATAAATATAAAGTTTAACTTTTATATACTGTTAAATTAAAATAAATTACACTATCAAATCACCATAAAGAACAAAAGATAAATAAATATAAGTATTAATAATTAATAATCCATAAATTTAATTAATGCTAAGTGGTGCTCACTTGAATAATTAATTAGTGTGACTAATTAGAAGACAATCAATTAGTTCATATACTTTTTTCTTATTCTTTATTAATATTGAGCTTTTGAAAAAAAAGTTTCCAATTATTTATTTTTTCATTTAATTCCAAGAATACTTCAGAAACTTTGGCCTTATAAAAGGAAAAAAGAAAGGAAAATTTCATGACTTAGAAAAAAGTCATGATGAAAAATGAGGGAAAAAGAACCATGTATTTCTTTTTAGAAAGTTAGCGTTATATTTACTCTAAAAAAATAAAAACAAGCATAGTACGTTAAAGTAAAACTATTTATAATAAAATATGTAGAGAAAATTCCATTTTAAAATCTTCATTTTATTGGACTTTTCATGTGTACATATGAAGATAATAAAAAGAATACTAAAAATCTTCCAACTTATATCAAGTTCAAATTTTGTTCACCAATAATATATATAGGCTTTGTATTTTTTGAAAATAAATATGTTATCTGTTATAACAAATAAAAATAACTCGATAGTATTAAAAAAATTATACTAGTAATGCATATAATGTATCTGCTTTTTTTTAATTTATTTTTTATATGGTAGTGCTAACATCGTGAATTCTAGTTTGCCAACTAAAATTGGTGCACAATTTTTAACGGTTAACTGTAATAAAGCAAAAGTCACCTAGTCAATACTTTTTCTTTCTTCCCACCCAATGCGGTTATGTGTTTTTGATTAATTTAATTTCACTTCAGGTTAGATTCATTAAAAGAGAATATTTTCTATTAAAAAAATTTCATTTTCTGTAATCTATGTTAAAGATGAAGAAATCCTATCTACTACAACACATAATGGTTAAAAATAAAATCAATGGTTCATACAATCTTTAGTTACTTCACTTAAGCCTAATTTACGAAACTTATGAAAAAACCACCACCGCCTCCTCCTCCTCCTCATCGCAAAATGGAATAACAATTTCAATTTTTATTATCTCTGTTAAAGATGAAGAAATCCTATCTACTACAACACATTCAAGAAGTGCATATCTTCTCCACCCCCACCCCCATAACAAATACTCATTTTCAAAATATTCAAGTTGAATTCATGACCTCCAAAAAAAAAGATCAAAATTGGAGTATTGAGAACATGGTTTCTTATTATCATCTAGCACAACATGATTATAACTAGAGAATTTCTAAAGATATAAAAGGGAAGAACAACAAATTGACGAAGAGATTGATTAAAATTAAAATAAGCTAATAAAGGTCCCATATTTCTTACCACATAAATAGGATCAAAATGATCTCTTTTAACCATATTGCAAAGCATTATAAGCATTGAACCTGTTAGTAAACCAGCCACCACTTGCCTTACATCTCTTGCCATTTTTTATTTTTTTTCAATTTTCTATAGTATATGTCCTCTTTCTCTTTCTCTAGTAAGATTATATCATATATAAAGACATGTATATATACATATATAATACTTCCTAGGTCCCATTTTATATGGCCTTTTCTTTTACTTTTTTAGGCTGTCCTAGTACTTTAAAATAATTTAATTTTTAATTTATTTTTTTTATTCTTAATGAGAGGATCTTACGGTCAAGAAATGTCTTGATATATTTAAGATTAGAAGCTTCAAAGATACTTTTAGTTTATAGCATGTCTTTTTTTATTCTTAAACTTTGTTCAGTCAAATATTATCATATAAAATTAAGAGAACATTATTCTCTCGCAAGTTCGTATTAAATATAGATGAATAAAATTTAATCCAAATATAAGTGTCATTTTAGAAAGAAAATCAAAAGAATGCATTAATTCTTTGATCTATGCTATACAATTTGCTATGAAGTCTTTCCATGAACATTTAAGTTAATTACTAGATTAAAGAGGGAATCATAATTTAGTCAAATAAGTTTTACTAATCTTTTAATAATAGACGAAGCGATACTTATTTTGAAATCAGAATTCAAATTTACAATATAAAATATGACTTCAGCCGAGCCTAGCAACTTCCACTCATATTCCAAATATATGCTAAGAGTTTTATAACAAATATCAAATACACTAACTCAAATAATTAATCGATTTAATCACATCACAAAACACTCATAAAATTCAACTTCTGAAAATTTCACAATATAAAATATGACTTCAGCCGAGCCTAATGACTTCCACTCATATTCTGAATATATACTAACTCATATATATTAATCGTTTTTAATCACATTTTAAAACAGTATTCATAAAGTTCAACTTCTGAATCTACCTCGATAATGTTATATTGTGTGTGAGGAGGGGTGTGTAGAGAGAAGAGGAAGGAAAAGACAAAAGTATACCGAAGACAGTTAGGTAAGAGGATGGTGTAGAGAATAAGGAAAAGAAAACACCTATATATCATCACTTCAATTAAAAGAGAAAATGACAAACTAAAGACAGCTATAAAATATCATGCACTCTATATTAACATTGTGTCTTTTCATCTATATTGGATCAGCATAGACCGCTCTATATAAAAAGAAAAATTGTATGAAAATCATTGACATCATCATTTAATATAAACTAATATAAACAATATTGCTTGCACACTTTATTCATTTCAATTTTGTTTTCTCCTTTATAGGATACATAAGTTTTGAGTTAATTAAAGGAAAAATCACTCCATATATCTATTTAAGGCTTAATATTACAGCCTTTAGATGTACTTTTTTTATATTACTACTTATAACAATTTAATTATAAGTATTAACATATTAGTTTTAATTTATAATTTAATTTATTTTATTTTATTTATTAGTTATTATTTTTATAATTACATTATAATTAATAAGTAATAAAAATAACATTAATATTAGAGAATCAATTGTCATTATCTGTTACACCATTTTAGGGACAACATTAATATTAGAGAATCAATTGTCATTATCTCTTACACCATTTTAGGGACAACATTAATATTAGAGAATCAATTGTCATTATCTCTTACACCATTTTAGGGATTTTTTTCCAGATTTCACACAGCAACCCCACCTTCCTCTTTTACCCACACGCAAACTCCACCCCCACCCTCACAATTCTCTTTTACAGAGAACTAACTTTTTCTCTCTCACCATCTTCAACGTTCGTTTTCTTCATTCAAAAAGAAAATCAGTAGAACTCTTCTACATTTATATGATTTAATGGTGGGATGAGATCTACACACGAAGAATGTTGAAATTCCTGCAAAGTGTGGTTCCTCTCAGTCGAAGGATCAAAAGGAGAAAAAAAATGAAGCAAAGAAAAGGGTGAGTCCGCCAAATCAAAAGGGAAAGAAGAGGAAGGGGAAAATTGTAGAAACCCCTTTTGATTCGAATTCTGATTTTGTTAATGAAATAAAAAAGAAAAAAACAACAAATGTAGAAGTTGCTCAATCTTCAAAACCATCAACAAGAAGAACAAAATAAAAGAAGGAATCAGAAATCCCCATATCCAAAAAAGGCAAAAAAGTTGTTAGGGTAAGTATTATATTTAATTTATTTTCACATTATTCAAATTAGTGATTTTCTTGTTAAAAATATCACATTATGCTTATTGTTATTTCGAAACTTTAGTTTGGGTGAAACTTGTACGAAATCTAAATAATATTTGTATGAATCTGACTTTAATATATGATTTTGGGATATTATATGAAATGTAATATAATATTGGTATGCAAATGGTATGAATTGTGTTTTGACATTGGTATGAAATTGATTTGATATTAGTAGCCCAATGGTATGAATTGTTAAATTACTCTGTTTGTATGAATTATGACTAATATTGATATGAAATTGAAATTTTTATTAATAGGAAGGTTTATTTATCAATTTCTTCATTAATGTATTTAAATTTTTAACATTGGTATGAAAATGGTATAAAATAATTTTTCTTTTAATTTTTTTCCAGTGATTGTGGTTTGTACACATGTCTATTTGTTGAATACATCAGTAATGGAGTTTTTTTTATATACGTTCTGTTGATATAGATGCAAAGTACCATCGTCAAAGGTATGCCACAATCATATGGCATTATGGAAAAACAAAGAATGATGATGGCGCGACCAATGAGAGTGAAGTAACTGACACTGTTGCTAGCAAATTTGGTGGACCCCGCATAGCAAAAGAACATGCTCCGGATACCAGCAATTATCCTACACCAAGATCACAGAGATCAAATTTGAGATAGTTGATTGCACCTTAGACTTTTTAGAATTACAAGTTTTTTTAACTTTTGGATGATATTTTTGTGTTTGTTACAGCTTTAAGTATTTGATATATATAATATCCATTGTTTTATTTCAAAAAGATACCAACTACATATGAATTACAAATTGACTAATGTAATCGCAGGATACTAGTTATATACAGACTCCATTTCAAATGGATACAGTACTATTCTAAAGATAAATTACACATTGACTATAATAATTTTTGGAATAACAGTTATATACAAAATGCATACAAATTGAATTCAACATTTAGAGTATATGATTTTACAATGTCTTATTAACTAGAAAGAAATCATACTACTAATTTAGAGTTCATAAACTAACTCTGACTTATAATTGGTATCCAAAATGTACACCTTTTGGCATTCAAATTCATATTCTAACACAAAAAAATATTCCAAATCAAGATTTTTCAAACAAAAAAAAAACTTGATTTACTCGTCAATGACAACAGTTCTGGAAAAAAAAACGCAGAGAAAAAAACGTTGAAGAAAATGGATAAAATAAGACTTTTTAATTAATTTTAACAGATTAGAGTGAATTAAGGAAAACAAATATTTCTAATTAGTTTGAATCTCCTAAATTTATGCTAATTAATAATTATCATCAATCAATTTAAATTTAATTAATACACCTATTTCCGTTTTCTTATTTTTTTCTTCAAAATTGATTTTTTTCCCTTTTTTATCTTCTTTTTTTTCAAAACAAATTTTTACAATTAATTAAAAAAATATTTTTTTTAATAAAATGTTATAACCTGAAATTTTTTATTGTTACAACTTGAAAGTTTTATTCTACTGCTATAACTTGAAAATATTAGTCTAATAAATGTCATATATGAAATTTTCACTTAATTAAATTCTCAAGTAACTATCCAATTTTGTATTATAGATTGACTTAGGGGGGAGCGCATTTGTGATTAGGCTTAGACATAGTTAAATGTCACACTTTGTTGCTATACATGAGATACAAATGCATTTTTTTTTGTTAAGTTTATTCTGCTAGAAATAGAGAATTAGATTATAACTTGAATAGTGCAAGTTTAACCTTGTGAAACCAATCCGACTTCTCAACACAAATATTCAAACAATTAATATAATTATTGATAGTCAAATTATAATAACACCACCTAAACTTTTGAATTATAATGACAAGTAACTAAGGATAGAGATAAGAATAGAGATGAGAAATTTAGACTCTAGAAAGAAGATGAGAGGAACATATATACAAGTTCTTCACAATAGCATAACTCTTCTAGCTAACCCTTGGTTAAGAGGAACTTACATAAATCCCACTAGTTTAGGAGCTAATTATTTAGACACACTTTATTTTGTAATATTACGTATCTTATCAGATTTTGGTGCCTCAAATATGTCCAGATACATATATCTCGGATAAATTAGGTCAAACATAGGTGTAATTTGTTTTAGATACATTGTATCCAAGTGAATTCGCATGTATCTATGATACATAGGAAATCTTGCGCGCCACCCTCGCCTCTTTCCCATCTCGCTGGCCACTCTCCCATATATCTAGCATCCCAGATACATGCAAATTTCACTACTCCAGATACATACAAATACATGTATATAGTGTGAATTATATGTATCTGAATACATACGAATCTCGCTCACCTCTCTCCCTATTTCTATGTTTCTGGTAGCAAAAATACATTTATCTAAGTGTAAGATACATAGGAAACTCTTAATTAGTGGTAAGATACGTAATATTTTGAAAATATAGGTAATAATAATATATATGGTACTGATAGTAAAGTATGTCTAATTATGTAATTTTTGCCCTATTTAACAATAATTAAGCTTGGATCCTAAATAAAACTCTATAATATTTTATTTGGTCCCAATAATCTCATCTAAATCAGCCCCAATTACTACTTTTAACACATGGATCTGTACAAAGTCAACTTGGTTCACACCACCTTGTCAACCAACAAACTAGATATATCGAGTAATTAGTTTAATCGGAAAGACTCAACAGGATTAACATAAATTCCATGACCCTGGAATATTGCCATCTCATTATTTCAATTTCTTAATTATTCGTTTATTGTACTTGAGTTCACAAATTACTTGCTTATGATTGATTTATCACAATTAGTAAACAAAATATTCACAATATTGGAAAATCGCTTGAATCGTAAGTTCATTTTAGTTTGAACTAAGTTAATAAATCAATCATAAGCAAGTAATGGGGGTTCAGACGAACCCAATAGCTTTTTAGAAATTTTTGTGTGGTTAATTATTGGTTGTAGATTTGAACTTGCTAGCATTAAATACGCCTTGCTATTTTAGTTAACTAAGCATATCTAATTAAGGTAGATCGTCCACGTTACACCCTTGGGGTTCTAACCTTTTTTCACTTACGCGGAATGCTTTCTTCACTAGGTTGCTCTTAGCATGCCTATTTGACTTCTTAGTCAAACTTATCCAACCATTATAAAAATGTAAAGGGAAAAGGGTCAAAAACACCTTTAAATTATGTGAAAAGAATAAAAATGTCTTCCGTTTATAGTTTGGCTCAAAAATTCCTTTGCAGTCAATACTTTGATCCAAAAATGCCCTTATAGTTACAAAATGGGTCAAAATGCCCTTTTTCCGAATAAATATATTATTTTTCTTTTTAAACACATCTTCTTCCTAGTTAAAATATTATTAAAGAACACTATTCTTTTTTTCTTTCTTCTAAAATCACTTTAACAAATAAAAATGTGGAAAATATTTTTTTTCTGCTTAATCTCATTTTATCAATTAAAATAGAATAATTTCATGTACCCTTTCGACAAATAATATATGTCTTATATATAAGGTCATAGTATACCCATCATTAATTTATGTTAATATAACGATAAAAAATAATGATAATAAAATAACAAATATTTTCATTTTTTATCTTTTTCTAGAATTGAAGTAAGATAGAGATTTGCTAAATTTTTTTAAAAAAACATTAATTGAAAAAGAATGTGTCAAAAAGAAAATAATAATATATTTATTTGGAAAATGAGCATTTTTGACCCATTAAATAACAATAAGGGCATTTTTGAACCAAAGTATTAACGGCAAAGACATTTTTGGACCAAAGTACAAACGGAGGGCATTTTTGAGCCAAAGTATTGACGGTAAGGGTATTTTTGACCCTTTTCCCAAGTGTAAATTCAAGGGCGTAGGGTGAGTATTAGTTACGAGTTCAGATAAATCAATAACTTTTATTTTGTTCCTATATTTTATTATTAGAAAAATCATTAAATGTATATAAATATAACAATTCACTACATTAAAAATGACTTTTATCTGTAGTTAATATCAATGTTCATAAAGTCTACAACGACATTAAATCTAATGACAAAATTAACTAATGTCGATAAAGCCTTTAACATTCTTTGTTAATGTATATATATTTTATTGTCGCTATTATAACGTCTATTAATTCAATGATAAAATTTAAAATTTATAAATTCTAATTCTAGCTCCGCTTCTAAAATGTGATTGAATGCACTACTCTGCCATCTGTCGATTTGTTTTGTTGTACGTACAAAAAGACACTTATTTTTGGGGTTTCCTATTTCCCTTTGGGTTTTATGTAGAAATTAAATGTGAAGCCATCAATTAACAGTTGTCTCCTCTAAAGGCTGACATACAACAAATTGCTTTTTCAACAAAAGGATCCAAAACCTAAAATAACAATATTTTACTAGTATTTATAAGAAAAAATCATAATTATTATATTTTCATACTGGATGTCCATAATATATATGGTATTACAAGTCATTGAATCCAAGATTTATTGACACTGTAGTCTTTCATTATCCACGACTTATTATAAGTGCATGACCACTTCTATTCAAAACCACCAGGCATATTATAATAGCAAAGCATTCCTCTCAACACTGAAACACCATGGTCGAGCTTATACATATGTGTATACTCTTATAGTATTATTGACTAATAAGTAATTTCTGAACAAGAAACCTTAATAATACTATATTACTATATAAGAAGAGTGAATAAGCACACTCCTGTCCGTCACGTGTGCTTCCCTAAAATTAACATTGAACTCGAGGGGCATTTCGGACATTTCGCCGTCACATGTTTATCTTTCTGCTTCCTCTACCTTATCGCCTTCTTCCATGTGAAGCACTGCCACACACCTCCATTTCCACCGCTATTCTCTCATCTTCCTCCCTAATTTCCTCTGCTTTTTAGCGAAGTTACCAGCTGTGTTCTTCACTGAATCTAACAACACCGTCATCTTCAAACGTCTGGCCTCACTTCGGCTTTTCTTCTTGTCGATTTGGTACTTCGGTGGCTATTAGCTCAGGTAAGTTGTTTATGTTCCGCTTTCTATAATCCGGCAAATATTATGGTCATCGCTCGCTTGTGCATAGTTTAGTTTCATTTTGCAATATATTTTCAATTTGTTTGTGTCCCACAATTTCTGGGGGTTTCTTCACTGTTTAATCGGATTTCCGTCTGCCTCGACTTCTAAAAAAATTCATCTGTATCAATTCAGTTTGTGCGCTTATACTTTGTGAACGCCCTATTTCGTGCCTGCAATTCAGCAAAGAGAAGATTTTGGTTGATCTTATTTATATAAAAAAAAAACCTTTCTGAAATGGTACGACCAAAAATCATATAGACTGATTTCTGTAGCTTGGTTCCTAGCAAAATACATAGGCTTCATATCTAATATTAACTGAATTTTTTGAAAAAAATTATGAATCTTATTTACCTTCTTCGTTCTGTGTTTCATTCCAACAATTTTTATCCCATAGATGAGCTTCATATTGCCCGGTCCTTGAGTGCCTATCAATTATTAGTCTGAAATGAACTGACCATCCATTAAAGGACAAAGAAAAAATATAATTGTACTGGGAAAAAAATGCCGACTAGCTGCTCTGTAACCTGAGCTTCGTCGAGGAGGTGGACCCATCAAAGGCACATAATGATGGATGTATTGTTGGTTGTGTGCCTATACTGTTTAACAACTTTAGTATTTCAAATGCAGATACTTTGCTGCGAAAACCTTGTGAACAAATGTCTTGCAACCAACCAAATAAACTATCACGTACAGAAGAACAAACTTATCAAATGAAACTGAAAAGGCGTGATACTTATACGAAGATAACAACTGATAAAAAACATGATATGTTACTATAGAGACGCACCAAAAAATTACAACTACAAAAAGGCAATTCAGTTGCTCCCGTCGACTCAAATGAAAGAGTAAAGTGTTACTAAGATCCTTCACTGTTAGGGCAAACTGCTCTTACTATAAAAGAGCCTTCTTCGATTAATATCCAAGGTTCCAATGAAAAATTACTGCCTCTTTATTTTTACTAATATCAAATTAGAAATATCTAATTACATATTAATCTAATGGATAATGTTTATTACAGTTCATCCAGAAAATGCCTCCAATCAAATTAGAACTTCAACATGTTCTTCTAACAAAGGAAAACAACTATTCCCCACTTTTTATGCATTTGAAAAAGGTAAGCCTGTAATCTCTGCCTTTAGGTTTTTAGATGCATTGTATTCTACATATTCGTCTAAATTTTTCCATTTATATCTTAGGCTCAACATCCAACACATGTAAGGCGCAACAAAATGTCACTCCTGAGGTCATTTATATCTCGGGCTCAACATCCAACACATGTTCGGAACAACAAAATGTCACTCCTAAAGTTGCTACAAAGAAAGGTTAGTATTCATTTTATGCGAAAGTAATTTCTCCTATTACTTTGTTAGAATATTAGGCTATCCTCAGTTTTAACCGTACTTGTAACATACAGGTCGTATGTTGAACAAAAACACCCATAAAAAAATTAATGATAATCGATCTACTTATGTGTGTTTAAAAGATGTTCCCAACTGTAAATTTTGCAATGCAAAGAGGTTTCAATATGAATCACCTGGCTTTTGTTGTGGTAATGGCTCGATTAAGTTAGTTTCGTACCCACTGCCTAATGACTTATCTGATTTATATATGGGAAATACTGAAGAATCTATACACTTTCGAGCTTACATTAGAACATATAATAATATGTTTGCATTCACCTCACTTGGCGTAACCTATGACAAAGCTTTAGCTAAGAGATATCATGGCATATATACATTTCGAGTGCAAGGTCAAATGTATCATTTTATACCTGATTTACTTCCCTCAACTGAAAAACCAAAGAACCTACAACTATACTTTTATGATAATGAAAGTGAACTGGCTAACAGAATGGCTTATTCAACGCATATTAGTGAATCAACAGTCAAGAAACTTATGACTATACTGTCAAAAAACCCATATTCTATTTTTATAAAGTCCTTGATGAACATCCCAACAATATCTTATTTCTGTATCGCACTTAAATGCAATTCAGGTTTAGATCAACGTGTGTATAATTTACCATCTGCATCTGAGGTAGCTGGAATATGGGTTGAACATGATTCAACTGAAGTTCCGCATATTCGTATATACACTCATAGTGATAACACTCGCTTAGTAAATTATTATTATGGTTGTTATGATCCTTTACAGTATCCGTTACTATTTCCATATGGTCAAAATGGATGGCATTGTGGCATAAAAAAAATTATTCGACAAAATCAACCTTACCGTGAACATGAAGAATTACCAAGTGTAAATAATATATGCTCTATTGATGGAGTTCTTCATATGGAGGCTCAAGTCTTTAATAAAGGAAAACGAAAAAGAGATATGGTTTCTTGTCGTGAATATTACTGCTACAAAATTCAGATAACAGAAGATGATGAAAATGGAGTATTGCATTGTGGTAGATTATTTCAACAATTTATAGTTGATGTTTTCATAAAAGTTGAAACACAAAGATTGGATTTTGTCTCACTTAATCAAGACTTATTCCGAGTAGATATATTACAAGGAATTATTGACTTTTTATGAGTTGGTGAAACAGAGGCTTCCAAAATTGGCAAAAAAGCATTCCTCCCGGTTACTTTCATAGGTGGACCAACAGATATGCGGCGTCGATATATGGATGCTATCGCCTTAGTACAACACTTTGGAAAACCTGATCTTTTTGTGACTATGACGTGCAATCCATCTTGGTCAGAAATAAAACAACATATGTTACCGATCGATGAAACTCAAAATAGACCTGATTTAGTGTCACGTGTATTCAGAGCCAAAGTAGAAGAACTAAAAGTAGATATTTTAAAAAGACACATATTTGGAAAAGTTGTTGCTTTTATGTACACTATAGAATTTCAAAAGCGGGGTCTTCCACATGCTCATTTTCTTATAATTCTTACTAATGAATATAAATTGTTAACACCTGAATCATATGATAAATTTGTTTGTGCTGAATTACCTGATTCTAATGAACAATATCTTTATTCACGTGTCCTTCAACATATGATGCATGGTCCTTGTGGTGATATAAATCCTACAAATTCATGTATGGGAAAAAAGGGCTTCTGTAAATTTCAATATCCAAAACACTTTGTTGAACATACATCAAAGGGAAAGAATTCATATCCACTTTATAAGAGACGTAATATTGAAAAAACTGTATACATAAGAAAACATCATATGGACAATTTGTGGGTTGTCCCATACAACCCATACTTGCTTTGTAAATTTGATTGTCATTTAAATGTTGAAGTTTGTTCAGATATTAAAGTTGTGAAATATATTTACAAATATATTTGCAAAGGACATGATAAAATTGCATATTCTGTACATGATAATGCAGAAATAGACGAAATAAAAGAATATTGATCTGCAAAGTGGGTTTCGCCACCCGAAGCGGCCTGGCGTTTATTTGCTTTTCCTATTAGTGAAATGACTCCAGCTGTGTATCATCTTCAATTACATTTAGAAGGACAACAATTTGTTTCTTTTAAAAGCACTGCAAGCGTGAATAGAATCTTAAATAATCCAATGATTAAAAAAACTATGTTAACTGAATTTTTCTCTATGAATAGAACAAATGAGCATGCTCTAATTATGAAATTATTATATAAGGAATTTCCGCAACACTTTGTATGGTCTTCAAGAGATAAAATGTGGACACGTCGGAAAAAACGTGATGTAATTGGACGTGTTGTGACATGCCACGTAACTGAAGGGGAAAGATATTACCTCAGGCTACTGTTAATGAATGTAAGGGGACCAAAATCATATTAAGATCTTCTCACTGTTAATGGAGTACCTTGTAGCACATTTCGTGAATCTGTAGAAAAAAGAGGACTGTTATATTGCGACAATAGTTTAATTGAATGTATGTTAGAGGCTGTCAGTTATCAAATGCCATACAATTTAAGACGTTTATTTGCTACATTATTAGTATATTGCAATCCTTCTAACCCAAAAGAATTATGGGAAATGTTTGAGGATTCACTTTCAGAGGACCTCAAAAGTTCCTCCAATACTGAACCAAAAAATGTTCGATATAAGGTTTTAAACCATATCAATGATGTCTTACATTCTATGGGGCACGACATAAATGAATATAACCTTGCCTTAGAGAATATTAGACCTTCTGAAACTACCAAGGACACACAAGATATCCATTTTGAGAGAAACATAATTGTTAGCGAAGAGGACTTACTCTTACCAAAAAAATTAAATGCCGAACAACTTATATCATACAATACAATTATTGATAGAATATCTTCTAAGAAGGCAGGAGCTTTTTTCGTTGATGGTCCCGGAGGAACAGGTAAAACTTACTTATATTGGGCATTATTAGCAACTGTTCGATCTCAAGGATTCATAGCTTTAGCAACTGCAACTTCAGGAGTAGCAGCTTATGTTCTTCCTGGAGGACGAACTGCTCACTCGCGTTTTAAAATGCCTATTGACATAGATGATAATTTTTGTTGTAATGTTAGTAAACAAAGTCCACTTGCTTCTTTAATTAAAGATGCAAAATTAATTGTATGGGATGAAACATCTATGGCAAAAAAAAAAACATGATTGAAGCTCTTGATGTACTTTTGAGAGATATAATGGATGTGAAGACACTTTTTGGTGGTAAAGTTATTGTATTTGGAGGTGACTTTAGACAGACTCTTCCAGTAGTGCGAAACGGGAAAAAAATAGATTTTATTCATCAAAGCTTATTATATTCCAACATTTGGAATGATCTTGAGAAATTACATCTATCTGAAAATATGCGTGCAAGAACAGATCCATCTTTTTGTGAATATGTACTTAGAATTGAAAATGGAAAAGAAAAACCTCATTGTGAAAACAAAACTGAGATTCCTAATTCTCTTATTATTCCTTTTACAACTGAAGAACAATCCTTAGACACCTTATTTAACATAACATATCCTGATTTATGTACATTTTCTTCTGATTCATCTGCAATATTTTCTCGTGTTATTTTAACAACAAAAAATGATTTTGTAAATGATATGCTAATCACAAAATTCCCAGAAAGAGCTCGAACATATGTCGCAATGGATGAAACGGTTGAACCAAATTACCAAAGCCAATTTGAAGACTTTTTACATACTTTACACCCTCCTGGATTACCTCCTTATAAGTTAACTTTAAAAGAGAACTGCCCAGTTATGTTGTTACGAAATTTGAATCCTTCCGAAGGTTTATGTAATGGCACACGATTAACATGTTGTGACATTAAAACGCACGTCATAAGTGCTAAAATTGAAAGTGGTGACTTCAAAAATACACACGTATTTATTCCAAGAATTCCACTACTGACATCACAAGATGAGAAAATTCCTGTACAATTTAAAAGGACACAGTTTCCTGTGCGATTGTGTTTTGCTATGACTATAAATAAAGCTCAAGGTCAAACATTAGATTTTGTTGGAATTTACCTACGAGAACCTGTTTTTTCACATGGTCAACTCTATGTGGCTTTATCAAGAGCAAAAAGTTCAAAATGTGTGAAAATACTAATTCGTCCCCCTACTGCAGACAGTAATGATGATCATTCAACATATAATATAGTGTATGATGAAATTATTCAGAGAGTCTTCTCATAGGTAAGGTAACAATTGACTTTGATATAATTAATTTTATCAAACTTTCCATTGTCATTTTTGGTTGCTATCAAAAAATTATGATTCACTGAAACATGCTAGCCTGCAGTTCTTGAATAGTTTCAAAAGAGTACTTCTCAAGATTTTTGTTATGCAAATTCATATCCTATTTCTTGTTATGAAATGCTATTAATTGACTTGGCCATCTGAATAGGTAAAGTTTAACAACATGTTCTGGTCTAAGCCTCATTCACTGGCACCACCACCTGATTCACCATCCAGAATTGAGCAATCGTAAGCTGGAGAACCTTTGTCTTCTGTGATTCATTTTAATTTACAAGTTATGTTGTCTGTTTGTTCTTGCTTCTTTTCCCTTTTCCTCCCATTTTCCCTTTGCCGAACTACTTCACTTGATGTAGTGCTTTGTCCATCTGATTTCACAGGTTATTCCACCAACAGAACATATTCCACAAATGACTTCTAACTACTCAAGACGAAGGATGAAGCTGAAGCTTTTCTGAAAACTCTTAATCTATACAATGATGTAAAGCAGATCAAATGAGGCAGAAAGGGAATATTCTTTGTTATTGCTCCGTATTTTTATTTCAACAGTAAGAGGAATAGTCAATCTCTTCTACAATGCGGAGGCCCATAGTTCAAGAAACTCGGATCGTCGACAAGCCTTCCAGTGAGAGTGTTATTTTTGGGTAAGCTGTATGTTGTATATGTTCATGTTCTTTGGATGCCGACTTCATTACAATGTCTCGTACTGATTTTCCTTGGATGATTTCAGCTTATGTCACGTGTACTGCCTCACATTCTCATTTAATTTGAAATCGGATTTCTCTTTGGTTCCTGCTCCAGCTTCTTCCCATTCTCGGTGTGCTTTTTCCCTGCCCCTCCGTCCACTGATTTTAGGTAATACCTCTTTGGGATTTCCTGTGATGTGCCTTTAATCTGCTTAGCTTTACTTCGTTAGTAAACTTATTCTTACTACTTCACATGTAAATCAATTGGTTTAACTTTCATAACTTTCTCAACTTTTCGTACCTTACTTCGTACCTTTCCCAGTTTGCATACTTAGTTCTCGTTTAATATTATGTCACTCTTCATTACTTGAAAAATCTGCTCATTGGCCGCCTTATCTGAATCTAGAAGCCTGAACTCTAACCCATCACTTTAAGCTCTCTCCCTCCTATTCAAAATAACCTCCTATTTTTGAAATATTTGTGGCCGTTAAATAGGTGATAGACAATGTAAAACAAAATTAAGTAAAAAATTTCATTTTTTAACAGTTAAAGATTTTAGATGAAACATTTAAGCATGCTACAGCATCATCTTTCCTTTATATGTAATTATGTATACCACTGTGTGCATCTGATAATTAGACTGCAAGGTTAATTGGTACTGATACATGTCGGTGTGGGACTACATTTGTCCTGGGAGAGGATTTTATTGGCGAGAGCATCACCTTTGAAAACTCTGCTCCTGAGATACTCTATATTTTGCCCCTTTTTGCTCTTTGCAAACGCTGCACACATATTCATCTTGCTTCCTTTCTTTTTAGCTTCTGCAACAGAGAACATGAAAGCTGCAGATTTCTTGGTTCAGACGTGCATATAGCAAGAAATACCTAAGAAACATGAATATTTTACTTGCTGCCATTATTTTATAATGCCAACTCATTACCAAATTGATGCATTAGTATCTTACAGGCAAAACACTTCTACAGGTAAGCCATTTTTATCATCCTTTTGTTTAACTGTATATTGTAGCATGAATTAGATATATCTATGACATAGCTTTATCTTTGATGCTTGTTTTCGGGCCTCATGTATATCAATCAACAGCTAAAGCAATTGAAGTTGCGACGACGTCAAGCCAGAGGTGCCTTTGTTTTGTCTACTCTACAGTAATACTGTACTGCCAAGGCAATTGAAGAAAGAGGCTACATTTCCCGTTTGAGAAATCTAACCACTCCTCGACACATTGTGAGTCAATAAATTTTCTCTTTGAATGCATTCACAAGATTCAGTATAGCCTGTACTTTTCCTTCACTTTTCAGTATCTCAGTTGTTTACTTATTTATATGAGTTCCTGCATAGTAGTATATAGTAATAGCTTTTATAAGTGTTTTACATTGGTTTTAAAATGTCGCTTTTACGCTAACCTCTTTGATAAAATTCAGGTCTCAAAAGAAAAATCGACCAAGTACATGTACTGATGCCTTATTTTGAAATCATTATTTGTTGTGCGCAAATTTTTCAAGTTCATTCATTTTGAAACTCGGTGTTTGAAGTTTTATATAACTAAAGTTCAACCACATATAATTGCAGAACTTCCAATTTTCCTTCTGATTTTGATTTAAAGTACAACACATGATTTCTGAATCATTTCTCATATAAAGCTATAGTTGGAGCTCTACCTCAACGTCAAATAAGTCCTCTTATATACCCCTCTAGACTTTACGGTGAACAAATCTTTGCCAGCTCTTTTACTTCCCCTCGCAAACCTAACCAACAGAGGTAGCTACCTTTCCATTTCGGTGTACTTTTGTTAAAGTTTTTGTACAATTCTCCTAACCATCCTCCTTTGTTATCTCCTGTAATACCTTCTCGTGTAACACTTCCAAATCCTGCTAAATCTGAATTGGTATAGGGTTATAGTTGAAAAAAAGGATTTGGATATAACACGATATTATGATTTACTGTAGTTTTGTTAAAGTTCTTGTACAATCCTCTTAACCATCCTCCTTTATTATCTCGTGTAATACCTCCAAATCCTGCTAATTCTGAATTGGACATAAATTTCAAAATTACCATCCTTAATTAGTGTATTTGGATAGTATAGGGTTATGTCCTTCTGACGGATTTCTGTTAAATTATAATTACGATTGAGATATAGTTGATTGCCTCAACCTATCCATGATAATGCGTATCTTGTTGAAAATCCAGGTATACTGCCAACATATCAATAGAGAAATTGTTCGTCAAAAAAGAAGCAAGTGTTCATCAGTCAAGTCTCATCTGTCTGTTTATATTCACTGTCAAATATTTTCATATATGCTTTGGAACTCTTTCTTACTCTGTATTCATGTTGTAGAACCGTTGATTACTACTGAATGTGGAAGATTGCATAATTGTCTCGGTGAAATCGTTATTTTGACTCAAGGATATGTCGCTGAGACTTTTGGAACTCATTTTCAACTTCCTGATCTGGAACCAATAGGTGCTTTAGAAAATGCAAAACTACTTGCTATTTATACGGTTGATATTGTTAGGCGCAACTGATCTGACTGCTCATTCTCTGAAAAGATTTCTCCATTGATTCAAATGCTTCATTCTGTATTCACTAAATTTCCTTTGCACTGATGTTTGTTTTTCCTAATAGTTCTCCTGAAGATCATCTGCCCCTCATAAATTTGATCAACTACCTGCTCCGCAACCAGTCTTACTTCCAAAAACTGATCTGATTGTGATACATATTTACGCCACAGATGCTCGTGTTGGGCCCGGGCAACGCCCGGCCTGCCCTTACTAGTATATATAGGGGAAGTAATTAGTTTACAAAATAATTGGATACAAGATGGAATGGTTAATTTAAATAATTTTTAGCTACACGTTAAAAAAATGCATTAATAGAGCATTTATGAGAGCAACTTAATAGTCTTGAAAGTTGAATATTTATGTAAAATTTAAAATAAATTTTACGATGATGCAATATTTATTGTGTAATTGTATTTCATTAATGATTTCACTTTTATTTGAATTTTTCTTTAATATGTATTATATATAATATTTGTTGCAATTTATGTTATTTAGAAATTCAGAATAAAATATAATTTTATATTAAATGAAGAATTTGAAAATAAAATTTTATATTACATGAATATTATATAGATTCTAAGGTGATTATTCACAAAAAGAATGAAATAAGAAAATAAAAATGAAATATAATATTGAAGAGAAAAAAAATTCTTTTTAGATAGTAAAATAGAGAATTGAATTGGAGTTGATTGTCAGAAAAAATAGAAAACTCTATACTTCGAGAGTAAAATAAAGTATAGAATTGGAGATGCCCTAGAGAGTTAAGACCAAGGCTGACCAAAAGAAAACTAATGGGACCCATCATATCTTCAACTTCAATGGAATTATAGGGGTATGTTTTGTAATTAAATAGTAAAGGATGGGCTTTTTTTAGAACTCTTGATGGAGTTCAACTAACAAAGAAATAAATGTCAAAAACACATGCACTCTCTTTTTTATTTGATTATTTGACACATGGCATTTCGCCTTGATAAAAATTAAACAATAAACTATTAATATTAATTAAAAATTGAAGATGAAATTATTACTATCCCAAAAAAAAAAATTATCCTCCGTCTTTTTTTAAAAAAAATTTCTTTTATAAAATATTTTAAAAAAAAACATACTTCACCCCCCCCCCCCCACCCAAACCACCCAGTCATTCCCCCAGAAAATTGATATTATTTTATTTTAAAAAAATAAAAATTCTACCTCATCCTATTTAACCCCCTCCGCTCCTAATTTATTTTTCTTTTTAAAAAAAATTCTTTTTTTTGTGTTAGATATGTACTTATATTTTTAGAAATTTTTTTCTACTTGTGTACCAAATATAACATAAATAAAAAAATTATTTTTAAAAAGTATTGTGGCGGCAAGTAAAAAATATTTTCGATATGTCATTATCTAATACAAAACGAGAAAAAGAATTGGACAAGGAAGGTTAGGTGGAGTGAGTATAATTATTATTCTTTAAATAAAATAATATCTAAATTAGTAGTTGAAGGAGGGAGGGGAGATGAAGTAAAAAAAATTACATACTTTTATAAAAGAAATTTAAACAAAAAAAACTAAAAAAATTGGGGGGGGGGGGGGTGGGGGGAGAGGAAGTGATGGAGT